>WSTY01000051.1:8196-44120 GCA_019633465.1 Tulasnella sp. 417
GCCGAACCGAGGTCATTCCCGATGCGAGAGTGAATTTCGTGTGCTTCTCTCAAAGCCTTCTCCGCCTCCTTGTACCTCGACTGACCACTGTAGATCTCTCCCAGTCCGCCCAGCGCATTCGCCGAACCGAGATCATTCCCGATGCGAGAGTGAATTTCGTGTGCTTCTCTGAAAGCCTTCTCCGCCTCCCTGTACCTCGACTGACTACCGTAGATCTCTCCCAGTCCGCCCAACACATTCGCTGAACCGAGATCATTCCCGATGCGAGAGTAAATTTCGTGTGCTTCTCTGAAAGCCTTCCCCGCCTCCAGGTTCCTCGACTGAGCACGGTAAATCTCTCCCAGCCCGCCCAACGCGTTGGCTGTACCGAGCATGTAGCCGATCTGAGAGGAAATCTCGTGTGCTTTGGCCCAAGACTTCTCCGCCTCCTTGTACCTCGACTGACCACCGTAGATCTCTCCCAGCCTGCCCAACGCGTGTGCCGAACCGAGATCATTCCCGATGCGAGAGTAAATGTCGTGCGCTTCTCTGAAAGCCTTCTCCGCCTCCTTGTACCTCGACTGACCACCGTAGATCTCTCCCAGTCCGCCCAACGCATTCGCCGAACCGAGGTCATTCCCGATGCGAGAGTGAATTTCGTGTGCTTCTCTCAAAGCCTTCTCCGCCTCCTTGTACCTCGACTGACCACGGTAGATGTCTCCCAGTCCGCCCAACGCGTTTGCCGAACCGAGATCATCCCTGATCCGAGAGTAAATTTCGTGCGCTTCTCTGAACGCCTTCTCCGCCTCCAGGTTCCTCGACTGAACACGGTAGATCTCTCCAAGACCGTGCAACGCGTTCGCCGAACCGAGAACATTCCCGATGCGAGAGTGAATTTCGTGCGCTTCTCTGAAAGCCTTCTCCGCCTCCAGGTTCCTCGACTGAGCACGGTAGATCTCTCCAAGACTGTTCAACGCGTTCGCCGAACCGAGATCATTCTCGATGCGAGAGTGGATTTCGTGTGCTTCTCTCAAAGCCTTCTCCGCCTCCAGGTACCTCGACTGACCACCGTAGATCTCTCCGAGACCGTTCAACGCGTTCGCCGAACCGAGATCATTCCCGATGCGAGAGTGGATTTCGTGTGCTTCTCTGAAAGCCTCCTCCACCTCCAGGTTCCTCGACTGAGCACGGTAGATCTCTCCAAGACCGTGCAACGCATTCGCCGAACCGAGATCATTCCCGATGCGAGAGTGAATTTCGTGTGCTTCTCTGAAAGTCTTCTCCGCCTCCAGGTACCTCGACTGACCACGGCAGATCTCTCCCAGACCTTCCAACGCGTGTGCGGTACGAACCTCACCCCCGATGCGGGAGTAAATCTGGTGTGATTCTCTGAACATCTTCTCCGCCTCCTGGTTCCTCGACTGAGCCTGATATATCCATCCCAGGCTGTTCAACGCGTTCGCCGCGCCAACGTCATTGTTGATGTTGGAGTGAATCTGGTGTGCTTCTCTCAACATCTTCTCCGCCTGCTGGTCCCTCGACTGTAGCCGGTGTATCTCCCCTAGACAGTGCAACGCATCTCCCCTGGCCTTGTGGTTGTTCGTCCGAGATGCAACATCCAACGCATCTTTATAGTGGGACTCGGCCATCACTACCTCGCCCTGAAGCTTATACATTTGGCCCAACTGCAGTAACAATTCGGCCGACCGTATTCGCGGAACGCCGGGTGCACTACCTGAAGGTGGACAAGATGGCTTGTGAACTACTCAGTGAGGGGTTGACAGGACGGCCGTGCGACAAACGACTCACCATCATATTGACTTTTTGTCGAAGTTTGGAAGCCACTATGCGGCTTGCCGGATTCAATACCCAGCAGTCCGACATTATGCTACAAAGCTTGAGAACAAGCGAAAGCTGGGCTTCCTCCCGGATCGCCGGCAATTTGCCCGCCACAACGCGTGCTATAACCGTCTCGTCCCGGCAAAGGTCCTCAAATGGTAGCTTCCCAGTGATGATCTAAACATAGGAAGGCGTCAGAATTGAAACCTGGTTAGCAATCACCCAGTTTGCACCTACTTCCCAACAGATCCACCCGACAGCCCACATATCGCTTGGTAAGCCCTTCGGCTGGTCGTCCACCAGGACCTCAGGGGCAGCCCATCGGAGCGTATACAAAGGTCCTGTTAGAGTCATCTCCAACGTGGTAGGGTTCAATTCGATCTTCGGAGACGTCTGTCTTTGAGCGGTGTCGCTGTTGGTCTCGACTTCGAGGCAGGGTTCCTTCCGTGCGGTGTGCTCCCCGATACCGGCATTTGGTATACTCCGGGCCGATCCAAAGTCGGTGATCACTGCATGGTAAGATGCGTTGATTAGGATATTTAACTTTGCGGCAAGTTGATTAGCCAACCGCTACTCGACGCGCACTTTCGACCAACTCACCGACTTCAGGTCACCATGACAGATCGGAGGTCGTCTGGAGTGTAAGTACTCCACCCCGGTCGCTACATCTTGGATCTAATACCGGGACGGTTCAGAACGCTGAGGCCTACAATGCTTCAATTAGACTCACGAGGGAAAGACGCTCCGGGATGTCCCACTCCCCCGACTGCAAAAACTCTCGGACATTTCCGTTTGCTTCCCAAGGCAAGACGATCCAAGCGTCACCCTTCTCCATGTCCTCAACAAAACCGATAAGTCTGATGATGTTATTGTGAGAGAGCTCCGACGTTAGGCTCAGCTCGTAAGCGAATGACTGAAAGCGAGGAATCAGAACCGCGGACGGCGTAGTCTGAAGACGTTGACGCCACCTTGAAAAACTTGACCGATTTTTCGGGGTTCTCACGATTCCATTTGAGCTTCTTGATCGCGTACTGGGAATCGAGCGGTATTTTTAGGAGTTGTTTGGGGATCCAAATTGAGAGTTCTTCCGAAGGAATGACCGTTCCGAGGACGACTGAGCCTTGCCCGCCCTCTGCCGTTCGCCCATTATCTGCCATTTTGAGTCTTCTTCTATCAATTCGGTACCTAGAAATAGAATTGAGAAGACCCCTCTTCACGGCCGCACTTCAGCTGCTACTCCTGCGTTTTACGAACGGGGCACTCACAGCCTTGGCATAGGGATCTTGAAGCTCCGTGCGGTTGGGTGCTAGGGTTTCTGCCATGCTTAGTCAAGTCTACCACTGATGAGTGTGGTCGAGGAAAAGACGCTCGAGAGATCGGTATGACAAAGGATTGGTGATCAAAGATGGGGAGAGGAACGGATAGCCGGTTGGGTTGGTAAGTCCCTCTAGCTGCCACGACGAGCTCAATCTTCCGCCGCTTTTAAAGTGGAAAGCGCAACTCGCCAAAACACCCTCATTTGTCTAGCTGGTTGTTGCGCATGTTAGGTTACTTCAATTGCACGCTCTCATCCCCATGACTTGTCCGAGGCCCCCCCCGCCGCGGCAGAGCTTCTCAGACCAGCAGAAACACCGCATTCGGTTTGCACGACTCGCCAATTTCCCGGAATAGGATGTCTTTTTACCAACAATTCACACCTTCCATTTTCGGGCAGTCAAACTTCGAGGGCCTTTTGATTCAAAAGGGTGCTGCGGATGTGCAAGAGGGAGAGCGTAGAACATTCTAGTTACTTTGTTCGCCTTTGCTTCACCCATCACCCAACCCGAGGGCTTGGCGCAAAGAACCGTCGGTCAATCCAAGCAGAATGGGGGGGTCATCTAAATGCCGCAACAGCAGATATGACAGTTCTAAGTCGTGCTCCTGGCTGGGCGGTGGGCCTGGAGGTCGGGCGTTCGTTCTCAAGTCGTTCAGTCTCGGATTCTAAACGGAAAACAGTTCCACTCGACAACTGCTAACCATGACCAAAGACATCTACATATAATTGCAAATTCTAAGAGAGTGAATTCCATCCATCATTACAAAGGTTTGCATAAGGGTGACCAGTGACCACGCTCAAAATCGCCTGCGGCTGCCTAAAACGGTGGTATGAGAGCAAATTGATTTCCGAAGAAGAGTCTTGTTGACTGCTTTACTTAGAGGTGAAACAGATGGTCGAAACTACTTGGATTCTAACGAAGAGTGTTTACTGTGAGGGGCGATTATTCGGAAGGGCCCACCCCGATTCCCCGCGCTCCAGCGCGGATTTCCCCAAGCCCGGTCTCTGAGTCATTTGCGTGATCTCAAGCGAAAAAGGTCTAGATATGGGAGTAAAGAGCATTTGGTTTGTGGGACCACCACAATAGGGCTAGGGAATGTGGTGCAAGGTTCCACCCGGGCGGCTGGAAGCTTGTTTTCGGGTTCCTGGTAAGCGCCTACGTTCCCCGTTGGCCGGAACGGGAACCGAACAGTCACTGATATGATCTCCAGAGTCATGAAAAGCACCATGCTTCCTCAACGAAGATCTAAATCAGAATAGCGGATGAGGTCCCCCGCTTTATCGGCAATGCTCTGACTAAAGGGAAGTCAACTTGTTCACCACCCAACTTGGTCGAAGCCACCCATGCCTGTTCTGGAGTCAAACACAATTCGGGAAAGATACAGGGAAACGGTTAAAGATCTTCCATCTGGATGTTCGAATAGGTGATATTAAAAAGTATCAAGCGAGTTTGCAAACCACAGCAACAACAGTGAAGAAGATAGTGAGACTCCACGTCGTCGGTGATCGCGAAAGGGCTCTCTAAACGCGCCCCGATTTCGTAAGCCGGTGCCATCTGGCTTCGAGGAAGCCCATTAGACTTTCGGAACGGTTCGGGACTGCGCTTAGCCCCATGATTTGTTGACACCCCACTCATTTCGAGACTCCACACGTAAAGTTCGTCCATTGATTATACGGCCCTAGCATCTACGACGATTTTCACCGACACCTGGAGTTGGCATACGCCGAAAAGGAAGTGAATTGGCTGTCGTGTGTGCCACGTCCACATTGGTTACAAGTTGACCTCGTCTTCGACCCCCTGAATCGTGTTTGAAATCTTCCATTTCCTCTGCAGTTGTAGATGATTGTCCCATCCTCTTCATCCATGACCAACGAGATTATGTTCCCATAACCTACAGCGTATTATACCCAATGCTGAGATGACATGAATAGGCTAGAGAACGACAAGACTCACCCGTTCGCCGAGCACGACGCGTGTCAAGTATCAGCGACGCGCGCGTGAAAGGAAACACTGACCGTGCGAACTTCTACTCGGCGCGCAGGCTACGTATCGAGTTAGCTAGGGCCTGTGAAGTAATTAGTTAGTCGGTAAAATGAGTATTATTCGTACCTGATTTAATAATAGACGGAAGGGGTGCGGTACGGTACGCCGGGAGTCCAAGGTCAAACTCCGCGCGTCGCACTAGTCGGCCCCTCAGCGAACGCTAAACCCCCACCTCAGATTTCGAGCTATAGGGCTTTCTAGAGGCTTCAAGTAGCTCCCGGGACTCCATAGAGGTGGTCGAGACTGGGCCAAGAGCCAAAATGGGCACCACCGGAACGATCGGGGATAACGGTCACTAAGTCCGTAAACGCCGGGATCGCCCCGCGTCGCGACCAAACCAGCATTTGAATTCTACTCCAGTGCATACCCCCAGACAACCTCTCCTTCCAATGAGAACACCATTTGATATCGAAGCAGCTGCTGAACCTATCGGATCCATGGGATATTTTATAAGAATTGGGACGAGAAGGTGGCGAAGGCTGCTCTCTGCAACACCAAAACTAGCATCACGGTCAGAGCCTTCCCCGGAAATCTCTCCTCCATTATTCCAAGTAATAGACCTGCATAGTCTCTACCCTTCACTATCTGCCTCCTCTTCTGAACCTGGATCTGCGCATGCACATAATTGTCTGGACACAGCGCAACAATCGATTTTTCTCTCCTTTCCCTATCGAGCACCGCTTTGCACGCTAAGTATCTGGACTACTGTTCCCCCGGACGTCTTGGTGGCTCTCGGCAGCCTGCTCGTGCGTTGTAAACCTGAATTATTATTCCTACTGCCGGTGTATTTCAAAAGAGACAACTAACTACCACATATCAATAGGATGGTCGGCACGTGCGGGCGTTGTATCGGTTATCTCCGGTTGTTCCGGGGGTGCCCACTTTAGGACTTAGCCCAGTCCTGGCTCTTCAACTACCTCTACAGAGCCGTGGAGGTTATAGGAAGCCCACAGAAAGCCCTATATTTCTAAATCTGAGGTGGGGGTTTTAGCGTTCGGCGAGGGGCCGACCGTGCGACGCGCGCGGAGTTTGACCGTGGACTCCTGGCGCCCCGTAGTGCGGGGAATAAGAGTCGAGGGGCGTCGAGTCGAGCTGTTGGGTGCGGCGAGAGGAGGCGCGGGAACGCGCTGTGGCGCCTTGCGCGCGAGGTGGAAGCTGGTCGCGAGTGGAGGGTCGTGATCAGTGGACTCGCGCAATTACTTAATTAGATCGAGAATCCGTTAGATAGTAGTATCTATTATAGGATTCGCGTATTACTAAACTAAGTAATTAACGAGAAAGGGGGAGTGTCGCGTGTCTCGAGGGAACGCAACGGCGCGATTTCCGAATTAGGAAATCACGTGCGGTTAATCTTATCTAACGCGATAAGATAAGCGGGTCGTTCGAGTTTCACGCTGAACTAGGCGGGCTTACTGTTCGGGTATCACGCGGAACGAGCGGGATTAGGCCTGAGTGTCACGCTAGACGGGCGGAATTGGGTGCGCGCAAGGGGCAATATCAGTTAGGGGGGGGGGTAAAAAGGGGGACGCCGACAACAAGGTCGCGACGGCCCCGTTTTTATACGCTAATTAGGTACATTTTGGTTTATTCTAGCGCTAACTATAGTATTCGCGTATGTTCCTTGGGAAACAATACGCGTTTTACTTGTGATTCGCGAGGGTCGGCGAACCGCCGAGCGGGGTCATGTGATCTGGGCGCTTATAGCCCAATTCGGGCAAAGCCCCGATTCTAGTACTAGAGTAAGCTACCTATTAATAGAATACTAACGCTAGACACGATTCGTCGAGCTCATCGTGGAGCTTCGGCGAATCGTCGCGAAGATTCCGGCGTCGTCGCGCCGGTTTCCCAAATCTCTCGCGAACGAACGTTTATTCTATCTAATTACATGGTTCGATTCGCGTATTCGAAAAAGAAACAAGAAAAAGAAAAAGAAAAGAAAAAGAAAGGGACTAGAAGGAGGGGGCAAGACTTAGTCTTAGCCCGCTACTTCTAGTACAGGTATGTCGCGTGGGGTCGCCGACGGCGATTCCCACGGTTCCGTAACAACGCGAGATTCTTTTTTGCCCTCGTTTTCTTTTCTTTGCGCTTGTCTGTTGTTTAGGAGAGTGGACAGGGCTGCGATCTCCCGCATCGATGAGGTTGTACGAGAATTGAGAACGGCAAGAACGGCAAGAACGGGGTGGAAGTACTGGGTGGATGGCGGTGAAGCGACGGACGATGTCGGGGGTGGGATGGAGGTCTGAAGATATTCCATGACCACCAGGTATTGCCCGTCCGTGACAGCCCCCTCGACCAACCATGCCTTCCTCAATTGCAGGCGCGGAGAGCGAATGAGTAATCTCCCCCCTCTTGAGAGGCGTCGACAGGTAAAGTCTCCGGCCCCGCCGTGAAACTTGGAAACTGTCCATCCTCTTGCTTGTCGCGGCGAAGTTAGGGAACTGAGCGTCCTCGAGTGATGTCGACTACTCGCTGATTCAACGGCCATGTGGGTCGATTGGGGTTCTTCGAACTGCGGGGATTTTCATCACGAGTTTGAAAAGCCAGCGTGGGGTTGTTCGACAATCGTGCGTTTTTTGTTCGATGCAATCCCGTCTTCGGATTTGGGGTTTCTTTAGCAAGATTGTATGTCTGCGGAAAGGCGAATGCGAACTGTTGATAGCAAGCGACGTTGAGTGATGTAGACCGAAACTCGAAGATATTTTGGCCACTACATAGAAGCTCTAAATGAAGAAAGCAATAAAGTCGGAAGTGTAACATAATAGTATTCGATAGAAATCACTTACGGGCCTGGGGGAGTGCTGTATGGTCGAGAATTCAATTTGCAGTTCGATTCTCTTGGGAGAAGTGGTCCGCCGATCCCGACGAACTGCAGGGTCTCTCTGCCTTGATCCTCCTTCACGCTTCACCTTGCCGTGTTCCCCGCCCGAGTCCAAAAATGTATTTCTCCCCAACGATTCCGATGCAGTTGGTGACACCGCGGGTGCTTCGAGGCAGCTGGATGCGGGGAAGTCGATAGAGGTTTCCCGTCGGGGATGGTGGAGACTGGAGGCGACGATTGACGGCCAACCGAAGAAAACCGCCGGCGACGAGTTCAGTCCGAGGGAGTATTCACGATCGTCGGTACTCACAGGTTGGTCGAAACCACGTACCACGCAGATTCTGGGCGGCACGACAATTTAGGAGGGCGGGGCGAGTGGGAGGTCGCGGCTGGCTGGGTTGTTCATAGGTCTCAAGACGACACGGTCAAGGGGTCGGGGGCCTCGCAGCATCGCTGGCTTGGAAAGTACGGTCTTCGAGAGTAGAGAAGCTAATGGTCAGGAAAGTTTAATCGGAATAGTCGACAATTCGTCGCTTACAAGGTAATGTCATCGTAGGCATCCCTCGCCGTTGCAATCCGTGTGCTCGGCTTCTACAAATTCGCTGGGCGCTCCAAGCCTCGAGGGGCATGAACACGGAACGCGACCTCCTAAAAGAACTTGAGTACTGTTGAGCTTGATCTTCTCTTGGACTAGGATGAGTCGCGTTTGTACTGCTGTGGTTGTGAGAGGTGTGCGCTCGCGGTCGAAAGCATGAGAGCAGGGGAGGCGTTCGCGGCGAGCGTTCAAGAAGGATGAAGGAAAGCGCTGGAGAGTGAGTAACGAGTCCGACAGATTGGGAAGTCAATGAGTCCGATTGAATGTTGAAGATGTTGATGGTCAACTTGCCTTTGAGGGAACGAAGAGGAGAGCGCAGTTTGAATTGAGATTTCAGGCACGCCGTACCTCAGCCATGGAAGCAAATAAAATGCGGGTCGCTCACAAGCCTATGTCTTGAGAATCTATTTCGCTGTACAGTGTCGTCCTGGTTGCTCATGATCATCACTGCAGCTATCCGTGTCAGTAAAGCTCGCATTTGGGGGCTCCGATCAGGGTGCGCGCGGTTGTCGGAAGACGTTGGGCGCAACAACCGCTTTGGTTTCCGTAGAAAAGAGGATGTTTCCCGATTCTGGGGACACATACATTTCCATTACTTAGCACTCTCAAAGAGTGAAGGAAATACGTTGCATTGATGGGATGTCGTTTGCCGCCTTTTGTTTGTCTTCGCTCCAAAGCGAACAAACCACCTACTCGGAAACTGCGTCGAGGAGCTCCCTCGACATCCCAATTGCGTCATGATCACGTCCCGCCAAATGTATTACTCTGTACAACTCAGCTTATTGTTCATACCGGGATTGCATTACATTAAAAATGGCCGCCTGAGATCCTACCCATGAGGGGGTCTCTGTTGACATCGGTGTCGAAATGCTGGCCCAATGACTGGACGAAACGACAGAACCAGCTTTTATTCCACGTCCGGGTAAGCCGAACGGCTTATGCCTGTGTCAATGATCCCTGAAATATCTTTTTCTACTCTAGTACCAAGAGCCCTTCAAATCCCCGAGGTACTTCTAAAAATATTCGTGGCCTCTACCGACTCGAAACGGGCTGCTGCTGCTCAGTCTGCCGCTCATGGAGCCTTCTTGCCCTGGACGTGATATGGAGGGATATGGGATCATCAATCCTACTTCTCAAGTCCTTTCACCTCCGCAACTAAACGAACTCCTGAGCGGGACGGAGAAACCTGTGAGGATTGGGTACGCGTTTTTCCCCCTTTCCCTGCATTGTTATCTCTTTCCGTTCCGGTACGGGACTCTAACGTCGGACGTGTCCGTTTTTGGGTTTTCTAAAGGATTTCGCAAACGGCCTGTTCGGCGGGGACTCGACGCGTTTTCACTCTTACGCCACGCGTATCCGAACTCTCGTTTACCGAATCAACGACCCCGCCATCGGAAGCAAGAACAATTGCCTGTTGATGCCCCCCCCCCCCTCGGCGTGATCCAGTGCGGCATGGAGCCGTGGTTTAGGGGCACGAGAGGAGACCCCCAAGTCACGGGGAATCGGGGGAGGTGTTATAATGCCTATACGTTGATGAACATGGTGGCGCGTTCAAAAGTCGTGACGGCCAAGACGAGGGGAATGCTCAGGCAGAGGCATTAAATTGAGTCGGTAAAAAACAGGTGAGGGGTTTCCAAGATGCTTGCAAGCAGGGGCGTTGATTGCGTTCTTTCTAGGATAGGCCTGGCTCTGCTTCCGGCAGTCAACCAATACCGACACCGCTTCCACAGGAGCCGCCTATTCTAGTCCATGGACAACGGGACGAGCGTCTCGTCCCACGTCCGTCCGGAACCGGTGCCACATTGCGCTCCTTCCCTTCGCTGAGGCATATCTAACATCTTATCTCGGATATTCATGAGACCCTCAGATATATGTCTCAGATATAGCCGGCCCTGATCAGTAAGACAATGTCAAGACTTGGGCAATGGGGTATAGCGAAGCGCTCTTCAAGACAATGATAAACAGAGTGAGATCACTAGGCGAGGTCCTCACGCTAGCACGAAGGTCGAGGGGGTACTTGGATTGATGTAGACGAAAGGCGGAATGAGGAACAACCCTCCTCATTCCGATGGGTTTAAATACTCAACGAAAGACTATTCTAGAATGTCCATGAGTAAGCGAATGACGAATATAACGAACGTTGAACATGAGGCCATCAGTCAGCGAATGTGTAACGACAGGTGGTGGATGCGAGGCGCTGACGCGTCGAAGGAATGATCGAGCCTTAAGGGCGAAACGAGGGTGGCGTGGGAAGGCAGACGGAGATAAGGTGATGCGACGGAGGAGGTCATCACAGACAATATCTCGGATATCCGTGGTGCCCACAGATAAGAATATGTCTGAAACAAATGTGGCTATTGCAACTAAGGTTTGTCTCGGATATTCTTGGATCGTCCACATAAGAAAATATTTGAAACAAGTTGGGTTACCCCAGCTCAACCCTTGTGTGGAGGGCTCTAGGCCAATGTCATGTGGGCGTTCCCCGGTTAGTGCTGGTATGGGCATCTCCGGGAAGACCTTGCACTGAGGGCCCCAAAATAATTCGAAATAAGAATCAACAGGTAAGCCCCCAGGTTCGTTCATGACCCTCAAATACTACGATATGACATCATCTGATCTTCAGGTACGGACCCTGCATAAAGTCTCCACTCCCTTGGTTTCTGGGCATCCCTCCCCATTGCTTGCTCCTTTTCTCGCCCAAATCGTATCGGATTCCATGCAATCAAACCTTCAACCATAGTTTCTGTTAGGTAGTATATATACGACCGTTTCTCGCGACTATAAGCAGACCTTCAGAGTATGGAAACCTAGAGTACTACTAATGGAGACCATACAAATTTCCGCCCTACAATATCAGATTCCCACTCTTTGAGACAGTTAAGTGAGCTAGAATTGCTATAAATTTACAGCCAAGAAACTGCCGCTTTCTATATAATACAGCTGCCTCAAAAGGCTAAATAACAACTTTATGACCACCCTGCAGCAGCGATCAGGATTCCGGATATTTTTTGAATAATATAACCCTAACCCAGTCGTAGATATATCTAGAAACTGGGTCAAAAATTGCAACGCGACTTGGGGGCTCTAAGATTGTGAAATGGGAAAAGGGGCAGTTTTCGGCTTATCAAACTACGTTTTCCTGAGCTGATATCTCCATATCCTCCGGTCCGATAACTATGGAATTTCGCAGAACGACCTGTACAATGTACGCCAACTTGCGGGCCAGGTTTGACGCGCCTATGGCCAATATCGACTTCGCAGTCGCTATTTTGGTGCTTCTATCGCTGTATTCGTGGGTTCTACACAGACTGAAAGAGGCTAGAGACCAATATTAAGCTTATATAATCCGTAATAGCGGATCTAAATAACCTGGAGAAAGTTGGGATGTGCTAGCTCCCCTGGTGGTCAAGCTATGGAAGATCCAATGTCAGTAATCCGAAGAACCGCTACATAAAAGTCAGAAACCCAACAACTCCCTCCCTGACACAATTTTGACGTTTAATGTAGGGTAAAGTGCCTACATTAATATTTGATATACGGGTATCCCCATTTTCTGTCTAGATCGCTCTCTACAGGCTCAGGGACAAGGGGATAAAAGTCCCTGAGGCCCAATTGATCACTTCCCCCACGTATAATCGGACCTGGCGTGCTCTATTCGGACTACGTAATATATAAGACTAAATATGCGCTGTAAAAATTTAAATATTATGTTGATTTGAGGTCTACAGAGTCTAGTGCTCCAGCATGGGACATTGGGCGCTGGGATGATTTCCCTTCGTTACTCTGAGAGCTTTGCCTTTACTGCTTACTTAAGTAACATATTCAATCATGTGAAGGGCAATTTAATGCCTAAATATTATATCTACAGTCTGAGCTAGGGGAAATTCTATACCTTTCCATATTTCGACTCTCGGGGTTCGAAGGCAGCCCCAAAGCAAGATATCCCAGATCGTACTTATCTGAGGTAGCTATAGCTTTTGAATCCAGCTTTAACCTCCGAAAAAGGCTCCGGAACGAAGGAGAAAGCATGCCAGGGAGAGGCCCGAGGGATGGACCCTGTCCACCCTTTCTGGCCGGAGCGCCCGGCTTTCATTTGACGCTTCTGTCACATGAATTTGTATTAATAATCTTCTTCATCTAAATATCTGGGATATTGCAGAGCTGTCCACATAGATTTAGCATGGAACGGCCCACGCTGATTCTTGCCGGACCCTGACCACGCTAACTTCTATCTGAAATTGGCAGGTTTTCCGAGATTTACGACAGCAAGGATTGCCTAGCGCAGTCCATACAAATTTTTCCTGGAGCTAACCAGCCCAATTTTGCCTGGGGTTGGCCACACTAATAGTTACCAGGACCCAGCCACACTAATATTATATGGAGTGGTTCAGGCTTTTATTAAATACGGATATCTAGCCCAGAGGCTTTCAATTTGCTCTGATGTCTAGGTCTCAATGAGAAAATATTGTTCCCTCTCCATGCCTTTAGGCATTGTCTGGGCAGGCCTACAGCATGAAAAATACAATGTGACACTCTCTTCAGGGCCTGACAACTGTTCTGCATCTGCCTGCATTATCTGGCCTATTCCGGTTTTGTGATGGGCTAATAGTGCATTCAATGGTTTAAGATTCAAAAGTATGCATAAAGGGGAGGAATTTGGGTTCAGATATTATCTAGATGGTACATATGTGGGGGTCCCAGAACATACGAAAAAAGTCCTTACTGACCCTGACCGTCGACATCCGAAACATATGTGTGGGGGTTCCATAAATATCCCGGATATTTCGTTCGATATAGGTGCTTCGCTTTGCATCGATCTTCATCGAACAGAGCTGTCCAGGTCATTCATGATCATGGAACTCCTTCGCCGTCTCGGCGTGATCTTAAAAGCTGCAGTTCGGGTGCTCAGAAAGGTGAATATACGTACAGTTCTGTACAGGTTGTTTAGAGTAATGTAACTTTTTCGCCGTCTGGGCGTGAATTTTGGAGCTGTGATTCGGGTGTTCAGAAAGGTGAACCCGTCAGTAGTGTGTTTCGCCTTGCTGTAGGTGGTTGGAAGGAGATGTACCTGCCATCTCTGAAGTGGAGGAAAGCTGAAGTCAAGAAAGAAAGCTGCATGGAGAAGGTTTACGACTTCGAAGGAACGCGGACTCGCTTGCTCAAAAGTTCAGAAGCCATTCTGATACATTCCGGTCATTCTCTTCGAGCTTCTGTTTAGGACATTGCCTACCACGCTGAGACATTTGGAAGTCCCTCACATACATCATAAGTTATATCAAGGGATGCTTTCTAGTATCAGAAATGAGGTATTTTAGAAGGGAATCGAGCAGCCAGAGAAACAGAAACTACAGAGGCCAAAGGGGGAAATGGAGAAGAAAGGTTGCATAAAAGTGATTCACGCTTTGTATGGACTTGTGCCTAAATTACAGCGGAAGATGTTCATCAAGGAGCATTGGCTGGCGGAACACGAGGCGGCAGCCCGACGGAGTCAGCCATAAGCCGGATCCTTTCATTGATGATGCTAATGAATACTCACTTGATATGGACCTCTCGATATAGTATTGCGAGGGAACTGAAGAAGCCTAAATGGGCTCTCCAGCGGCGAGACTCGCGTTGCACGTAGACCACTGTGTTCGACCGTGAATCCTGAGAGCCTCCACGCAACAGGACCTCAATCCAGCGAGCTTTCCTTGCCGGAGGTGCGCTCCCATCAAACACCCCAGCGCCATGACTTCGCCATCGTGGTCAGCGATACTCGAGGAAATGCTACGAGCTTCAGCAAAACGCGTCACCGCGAGCTCCATCCGACCTTGAAGGGTGTACATGGTTCCAAGGCAACGGACCGCGGATGCTTCACCCCGCCGATCACCCGCGCGGGAGAATAGGGCCCGGGCAAGGGAATAAGAGTCCCCGGCTTGGTGGTGTTTGTTCTGGACAAGGAATGTTTTTCCTAGGTGATGGAGAGCTGTTCCGCGACGAATGTCATCACTCGTTTCCCCAGATGCAGCTCCAGCTTGAGGTGGCGCCGCCATAGTCGCGCTGTACTTTAATGGAGAACTAAGCATGCGTGCTAAAGCCGTCAAAGGGGGCCCCTGAAGCCTGTCGTCTTTGAGTCGGACCCCAATGATAAGTGCTTCAGTGAAAGATTCCTCGGCCTGAAGATAATCACCCGTAACTCGATAGACTTCGGCGAGGATAGGTAGCGTTTTGGCTTGGCTAAAACAATCACCAGCGCGCCGGTATGCTATCAGAGCTTGACACAATGATGATTGGGCTGCCTGAAATTGCTGCCGCTCTATCAAAAGGATTCCGAGGCGTCGGGAAGAGTTCCCCATTCCAAGCGGATCGTCGATAAGGGAATATACGCCATGTGCTTCCTGAAACAATTTCTCTGCCTCCTGGATCCTGGACTGAGCGCGGTAGATCCCTCCAAGGCCGAGTGACGCGTTCGCCGCACCGACCACGTTGCCGATGCGAGAGTGAATTTCGTGTGCTTCTTTCAAAGCCTTCTCCGCCTCCTGGTTCCTCGACTGAGCACCGTAGATCCTTCCAAGACCCTCCAACGCATTTGCCGCACCAATCAAGTTGCCGACGGAGGAGTGAATCTCGTGTGCTTCTCTCAAAGCCTTCTCCGCCTCCTGGTACCTCGACTGAGCGCGGTAGATCTGTCCAAGGCCGTCCAACGCGTTCGCCGCACCGAGAACGGTGCCGATGCGAGAGTGAATCTCCTGTGCTTCTCTCCAGACCTTCTCTGCCTCCTCGATTCTGAACTGAGCATAGTATATCTCTCCAAGGAAGACCAACGCGGTCGCCGTACCGAGATCATTCCCGATGCGAGAGTGAATTTCGTGCGCCTGTCTCCAAGCCTTCTCCGCTTCCTGGTTCCTCGAATGAACACGGTGAATCTCTCCTAGCCTGCCTAACGCGTTCGCCACACCGATCAAGTTGCCGATGCGAGAGTGAATCTCGTGTGCTTCTCTCAAAGCCTTCTCCGCCTCCTGGTTCCTCGACTGAGTGCGGTAGATCTCTCCCAAGCCGCTCAACGCGTTCGCCGCACCGACTAGGTGGCCGATGCGAGAGCTAATCTCGTGTGCTTCTCTCCAAGTCTCCTCTGCCTCCTTGTTCCTCGACTGTAAACGGTAGATCTCTCCCAGGCCGCTCAACGTGTTTGCCGCACCGACCAGATTGCCGATGCGAGAGTGAATCTCATGTGCTTCTCTCAAGGCCTTCTCTGCCTCCTTTTTTCTCGACTGAACACTGTAGGTATGCCCTAGACCATCCAACGCGTTCGCCGCACCGACCAGGTTCCCAATGCGAGAGTGAATCTCGTGTGCTTCTCTCAAAGCCTTCTCCGCCTCCTGGTACCTCGACTGATAGCGGTAAATATGTCCAAGGCCGTCCAACGTGTTCGCCACACCGGCAAGGTTGCCGATGCGAGAGTGAATCTCGTTTGCTTCTGTCAAGGCCTTCTCCGCCTCCTTGTTTCTCGACTGAACGCTGTAAATCTCTCCCAAGCCGCTCAACGCGTTCGCCGCACCGAACAGATTGCCGATGCGAAAATGAATCTCGCATGCTTTTCTCAAAGCCTTCTCCGCCTCCTGGTTCCTCGACTGAGCAGAGTAGATCTCTCCTAGGCCGCCCAACGCGTTCGCCACACCGGCCACATTGCCGATGCGAGAGTGAATCTCGTGCGCTTCCGTCAAAGCCTTCTCCGCCTCCTTGTTTCTTGACTGGCCACGGTAGATCATTGCCAAGCCGCTCAATGCGTTCGCCGTACCGAGATCATTGCCGATGCGAGAGTGGATTTCGCAGGCCTCTCTCCAAGCCTTTTCCGCTTCCTGGTATCTCGACTGAGCCCTGTAGACCTCTCCCAGGCCGCCCGTCGCGTTCGCCGCACCAAGGTCATTGCCGACGTGAGAGTAAATCTGATGTGCTTCTCTTAAAACCTTCTGGGCCTCCTGGTACCTCGACTCAGCACGGTATATATTTCCCAGACCACTTAGCGCGTTCGCGGCGCCAAGGTCATTGTCGATCCCGGAGTGAATCTGGTGTGCCTCTCTCAACATCTTCTCCGCCTCCTCGTTCCTCGACTGACTACGGCGTATTTCCCCTAGCCCGTCCAGCGCATCTCCCCTGGCCCTGTGGTTCTTCGTTCCCGATGCAACATCCAACGCATCCCTATAGTGGGACTCGGCCGTCACTATGTCGTCCTGAAGCTTATACATTTCGCCCAACTGCAGTAACAATTCGGCCGACCGTATTTTTGGAACGCCAGGTGCGCTACCCGAGGGTGGAAAAGATGGCTTGTGAACGACTCAGTGAGGAGTTGGCTGGATGGGCACCCAACAAACGGCTCACCATCATATTGACTTTTTGTCGAAGTTTGGAAGCCCCTATCCGTTTTGCCGGATTCAATAGCCAGCAGTCCGACATTATGCTACAAAGCTTGAGAACAAGCGAAAGCTTGGCTTCCTCCCTGATCTCCGGCAATTTTCCCGCCACAACGTGGGCTATAACCGTCTGGTCCCAGCCTAGGTCGTCAAACGGTAGCTTCCCAGTGATGACCTAAACATAGGGATGCGTCAGAATTGGAACCTGGTTAGCAATCACCCAGCCTGCACCTACTTCCCAACAGATCCACCCGACAGCCCACATGTCGCTTGGTAAGCCCTTCAGCTCGTCGTCCGCCAGGACCTCAGGGGCAGCCCATCGGAGGGTATACAAAGGTCCTGTTAGAGTAAGCTCTAACGTGGTCGGGTTGACTTCAATCTTCGGAGACGTCTGTCTTTGAGCGGTGTCACCGTTCGCCCCCCCTTCGAGGCAGGGTTCCTTCCGTGCGGTGTCCTCCCCCATACCGGCATCTGGTTTACTCCGGGCCGACCCGAAGTCAGTGATTACTGCATTGTAAGATGCGTTGATTAGAATATTTAACTTAGCGGCAAGTTGATTAGCCAACGGCCTCTCGACGCGCACTTCCGACGAACTCACCGACTTCAGGTCACCATGACAAATCGGAGGTTGTCTGGAGTGTAGATACTCCACCCCGGTCGCTACATCTCGGATCTAGCACGGTGACGGTTCAGAACCCTGAAGCCTGCTATCCAATCAGACTCACGAGTGAAATACGCTCAGGGATGTCCCACTCCCCCGACTGCAAAAACTCTCGAACATTTCCGTTTGCTTCCCAAGGCAAGACGATCCAAGCATCACCCTTCTCCATGTCCTCAACAAAACCGATAAGTTTGATTATGTTATTGTGAGAGAGCTCCGACATTAGGCTCAGCTCGTAGGCGAATGACTGAAAGCGAGGAATCAGAACCGCGGAAGGCACGGTCTCAAGACGTTGACCTCACCTTGAAAAACTTGAGGGATTCTTCGGGGTCCTCCCGATTCCATTTGAGCTTCTTGATTGCGTACTTGGAATCGAGCAGTTTTTTAAGGAGTTGTTCGGGGATCCAAGTTGAGAGTTCTTCCGAAGCAATGAGAGTTCCGACGACGACTGTGCCTTGCCCGCCCTTTGCAGTTGGCCCATTATCTGCGGTTTTGAGTCTTCTTGGGTCCATTCGGTACCTAGATATCGAATCGAGAATATTTCGCTTCAAAGCCCGACTTTAGCTGCTACTTCTGCGTTCTACCAACGGGGGGCACTCACAGCCTTGGCATAGGGATCTGGAAACTCCGAGCGGTTGGGTGGTAGGTTTTCCGCCATGCTGAATTAAGTCTACAACTGATGAGTACTGTCCAGGAAAGGACACTGGAGAGATTGGTGTAACGAAGGATTGGTGATCAAGGACAGGGAGAGGAACGGATAGCTGGTGGGGTTGGTGGATCCCTGCAACTGCCACGGCGGGCTCAATGCTGCGCCTTTAAGAGTGGAAAGCGCAACCTACCAAACGCTCCATTTTCCAGCTGGTAGCTGCGCATATTAGGTCACTTCAATTGCACCTCTCATCCCCAGAACTTGTCCCCCCCCCCCCGGGCAGAGGTTCTCACATCAGTAGAAGCAATCGCGTTCGGTTTGCACGCATCGCCGATTTCCCGGATGTCTTTTTACCAAGAATTCACACTTTCCATTTTCGGGGAGTCAAACTTCGAGGGCCTCTTTTAATTCGAAGGGGTGCTGCGGATGTGCAGGAGGGACACCACAGAACATTCTGGTTACTTTGTTCGACTTTACTTCGCCCATGACCCAACCCGAGGGTTTGGCGCAAAGAATCCTCAGTCCATCAAACTGGAGCGGAAGGTCTAGATAAGTAGGTAACGAGCATTGGGATCGCTGGTTTGTGGGACCGCTACATGTACAATAGGGCTGGGGGTGGGTGTGGTGCAAGGTTCCACACCCCGGCGGCTGGAACCTTCGTGTCGGGGTTCTTGGTAAGCGCAGATCTTTCCCCGTTGGCTGAGAAGAGAATCGTACAGTCGCTGATAGAATCTACGGAGTCAGGAAGAAGCACCATGCTTCCCAGAGAACGTCCAGTGAGAACAACGGATGCCTTCCCCGTTTGATCGGATGCTGCACCTAACTGAAAGTCAACTTGTTCACCACCCATCTTGAGCGAATCCACTCATGCCTATTCTGAGATCAAACACAGTCCGGAAAATATCCCGGGAAACAGTGGGAGATCTTCCTTTGCACATGAGAGACGGAATTTCGACGCACGGAATAAGGTGATATTAAAAAGTAACAAGCGAGCTTGCAAACCACAGGAACAGCGGTTAAGAGGAAGATAGACGCAACATTGTGCGGGGTCGGGAAAGAGCTCCACACGCGTCTAGATCTCCTGAGCCGGTACCATCCGGCTTGGAGGAAGGCCCATTGGATTTTTGGAGTGGTTCGGGGCTGCGCTTGCTTTTATGATTCGTCGACGCCCCACTCGTTCCGAGACTGTAAACGTTAAATTTCTTCCACTGGTCATATGGGGCTGGAATCTTCCACGCTTTCGACCTACACCTAGAGTTGGGCATGTGTTGACGAGAAAGTGAGTTGACTGTCACGCGCCACATCCACGTCGCCTACCGGCTCGGTAGTTGGAAGATTGCATTTCCTCTGCGGTCCGTAAATGATCGTCACACCCCTTTCGTCCATAACGCATGCGACTAGGTTCCAATAGCCTATAACCTTTCGCTGAGATGACATGACTGGCTCAGCGAACGACGAGACTCACCAGTTCGCAACTTCGCCCGAGCGGGAGACAACCTTGGATTCTTTTCTTTCTTTTTTTTTTTTTTACTCGTTTGCCCGTTGGTTATGAGGGTGCACAAACTACGATATCCGGCCCTGAAGAGTTTTGAATGAGGAGGAGACGGGCAAGCGCGTTGGGAACACGCTTGGCGGACGGCGATAGAGCGAGGGACGATGTCGGGGGATGGGATCCTGAAGAGGTTCAAGTTGCACGACCAAAGGTATTGCTCGCCCATGGCAATCCCCGCTCCCGACTATGGCTTCCTCAGGTGCAGGTGTGGGGAACGAAGGAGTAATATGTGGGTCGATGAGAGTTGTTCGAACCGTCGGCATTTTATCACGAGCTTGGAAAGCCAGCATGATGGGCTGTTTGACAATGGTGCGTTCTTTTAATGCAATCGTATTCGGATTTGGGTTTCTCTAAAAAGACCGTCCGTCCGCGGGGAGGCGAATGCGAACCGTTGACAGCAAGCGACGTTATCTTCTGGTCACTAGCAGGTCGAAAAGGAGAGAGCAATAAGTCGGAAGTGTAGAGTCATAATATTCGATCGACACCACTTACAGACCTGGGCGAATGCTGTGTGGGTCAAAATCTAAGTTGCAGTTGGATTGTCTTGGGTCAAGCGGCCCGCCGATCCCGATGGTCTCTGCCCAAGCGTCTGTCCTGCTTCTTCTCGCAGCGCCCCCCGCCCGAACCCAGAAATACGTCTCTCTCTCCTTCGGTCCCGATTCAAGTGGCTAAACCTCGTGTCCTTTAATGCAACTGGGTGCCGGGAAGTCGATAGGAGGTTCCGTTTGGGATGGCGGAGAGTGGAGGCGACTATGAGCAGCTAGTTGATCAGAGACAAACGCCAGTGATGAGAGAGTATTCACAAGCACCGATGCTCACAGCATGATCGAACAACAGGTACTATGCACATGTTGGGTGAGGGGATATTTGGGGAGGGCGGAGCCAGTGGGGTCGCGGCTAGCCGTGGCTCTTCAGAGCAGCAAGGCGACAAGGTCAACCCTTCGCCGCGTCGGAATGTCTTAGGCTTGGAAGGTACGCTCTTCGAAAGTAGAGAAAGGTAATGTTCAGGAAAGATTCATCGGTATAGTCGATAAGTCTATGCTTACAGGGCAACGTTATCGCAGGCATCCCTCGCCGTTGCAATCCGCGTGTGATGCCTCTACCCATTCGCCGCAAGACAAGCCTCGAGAGACATGAACACCGTTACGCTAGCGGGCAATGAAGTTTGAGTACCATCGAGCTTGGCTTTCGCCTTTGCTCTTGGAACTAGGATGAGACGCGTTTGCGGTGCCGGGGTTGATGGGTATGCGGGCGTGGTTGATGGCATCAGAGCATGGGGTGAGTTGGTGGCGAACGGTCAGGAAGGGTGGAGCGAAGCACTGGAGAGCGAGTGATGAGTCCGAGAGGGTTGGGAAGTCGAGGAGTTCGATTGAATGTTGAAGCTGTTGGCGGTCGACTTGCCTTTGAGAGTGCAACGAACGACGGGCACAGAGGAGGGCGCAGTTTAAGTCGAGATTTCAGGCACGCCGTACCTCAGCCATGGAAGCAAACAAAGGTCCCAAGAATCCGTTACGAGTTACACACATAATCGGTAACGCCGCCTGCGCGGTGATCCCATAGCCTGCCGGCACCTCAATTTTCCTTTCTCGAGCGATTTTGATAGAGCGCGAGTTGAAGAGTCCTACCGTCTCCCTTCTGTTTCCGCATATGATGCAGGTTGCACTTTCGGCTCTTGCGAACCTAGGGAGATATCCACTGAGAGCAACGGGCCTGCGTGCAGCTGGACTACATGGTGCTGCAGCTTCTCTTGGGAGCAGGGAGGGTGTGGAGGGTCTTCGTCGGCGTTTGACCGCCTCGAGGCCGTCCGTATCCCTTGCACCCACTTTGACCGACCCACTGTGGGTCCCGATCGCGGCGTCGTGACTGTCCGCTGCCTACTACTGCACTGGGTAGGCCTACCAGGGAGGTGCGGGCTTGGGTCTGACGGTCTCCATGGTATTTGGAATGGGGAAACTGTTTCACTCTGCAAGGTGCCCTGTGCTTTCTCCCAATGAAAAACTGCCTCATTGTTGTGGGCAGATGGTCAGTTCCAAGGTTTAGTGTCGCTCGGAGAGGCGCGGAAGGCTCCGCGGAGGGGGTGAATATAAGTAAACATGGTCGGGAGAGATATCACAGCGCAGACACGACGGCAAATAATACGGAAGGTGAAGAAGAATGTGGTAGAGAATAACAAGGAGTTAAATCTTAGAACGACACTTTAATCAAGTTAAATTACACAGAGCGGGAAAAGAGGGAAAGAGATCCATGAAGAGACCATAAGTATGGTAGGGAGAGGGATAGGGGCATGTCGTGGAAAGTAGAGTCGAGATCCCAGATGGACAAGGAAGCTAGGCAAGGTGGAGGCACCGGAAAAACGGCGAAGTATTGGGGAAAAACTAAAAAAAAAAAGGAGTAACAGAACCAGCTAGCGAAGAGAAATGCAAAATTCTGGCAAGGCGGACAAAGCGTAGGGTGGGAACCATGTGTGGGAATCGGTGCAACAATTCTGCTGAGAGTACCCTAGCCTGTACAGTGAAAATACAGGCTATGGGAATATCTTGGAGTCTCATGCATACTGTACGTGTTTGACGCCTCATCGAGGAGAATCCGCTTTCACACTTGCCAGCGAGCTTTCGTCATCCCGGCGAGGTGCGCGAGGTCTCACCTCACGTTGTCCCTCTCAATCTGGCTGGACAACCGGCCCAATTTTTCCTTTTATTGCACACGAGTTCCCATTTACGGTGTTGTCTGTATTTTTCATCATCATCACTCCAATTAGGTGCGTAAAGACATGCCGCATTGGGACCTGTGAGCAGGGTGCTCGCGCCATCGTACGACTCTAGGTCACAGAGTCACTGTATTGTTTTGTATAGCGGAGAGAACACTTGATGTAACCTCATGACTCTTCCATAGCTATTGAGATATGCCCTTATTTAGATCTTCAGGAAGTGAGAGACGTATGTCTTCTGCCCATTCTGTTTGCACGCGTTGTTTGTCTCCGCTCCAATTCGCGACTTTCTCTCCGCACCCACCTCCGCCTCTTGCATCCACGCAGACGCTCAAACATCTTCGGACTCAGCCTCTCCTTCTATGGTACCATTTACGTCTTATCACATCCCGACCAGCCTCTTCGGATTTTGCCCTCCCGCTTCACCCCAGAAGCTGACGGTCGAAGGGCCTTGAACGACCTGGTCGGCTTCCATCAACCTCGGTATCAGAGCGGGGACGCAAAGGAACAATTGTCTGACTACCCTGCAGCATCAAGTCTCTTTTGACATTTACGTAAGTTTTCGTATGCCTTCCCATTTCCAGAGGAGCTGAAAACTCGTATCCGGGACATCACCGAGAGTAACATTCAGAATCCCTCAAGTGTTTTTGGAAAATTTCCCTTGGGCCCATCGCCTCGACGCGGCTACTTCTACGCAGCCCTTTCCCTCGTGAATTAATCCTGCTCCGGATCTATCATGGAAGGAAAGGGAGGGTCAACTTGCCGGAAGTCCTTTCATCGTTTTCAGCAACGCAACCTCCGGAGCAGGCCAAGAGGCATACGAAAACTGGGTACCCGTTTTCCTTCCGCACGTAAGTACTTTCACCATGATTATTACCGACAAACCTAATCACTTCTGGTCCGATTTTCCAACGTAGCGTAGTTGGGGAACGACGCGCATCTTCACCCTTATATGCCACGACGCATCAGGACGCTCCCTTATCCAATAAGTGCCTCAGCCATCTGGCGGAAAATTCGACCGCCTCTTGCTTCAAGCAACCGGATGCGCCGCGCTGATCCCACCCGCACCGCCAGCGCTTCAAACATCCGACAGCGGAAGTGCCACGTCTCCGAGTTCGCAAACCATGGCAACATAATTTTTGAACGAACAGATAAGGAGGCCGTCGAGGAGTCCTATCCCTCCAGTATCTCGCACAGCGGTGCAGAATTAGCGTCTGTCCACTACGCCATTTCGTGGTGAAGTTGGCTCAGTAATTCAAGTCGCACCTCGCCCTTGACGAAAGCGGAGCTGCGGCGGTAGTACCAGGCGAAGATGGTCTTGGACATCTTCACACGGAGCTTGGAAATCAGTGCAATCTGGAAGACGGTTTTCGGGGTCACCAGCAAACTTGCGTTCTCGTTACGACGGTGTGCACTTTTCAAACAACGACGGACGATTCGTTCTCCGGCTTGGACAACCTCGACGTCTCGACCATCTTCAAACGTCACCACACCCCCCGACTGACTCAAGTTGCATCCAACTGACAAAGTACCCACAGACCAACAGCGGAAGAGGTCCTCGACTGCAAGACGGCGCTGGCTTCGACCTGCCCCCCATTCAATTCGAACGTCATGCGGCCTATCTCGTCTCGGAAGACGGCACCCCTACGGCAGACGCCCTGTCTTTCGAAGTGTTCCGGCATCGTTGGAGTGTCAAAAGGTAGCGAGGAGAGTGGTGCGCCCGGATCTGCGCTTGCTGCTGGAGGGAAGTGATGTCAGCGAGGGTTGGGCGGAGGGAGGGTCATCTTAACCTGCCTATCGATTTACTTCTCCGACTATTTTACTTCCAGCTAACGCCTCGACATCTTCATCCTCTCACAAGTCGCACAGAATCTCCGCAACTTCGCCGATTCGGGCCACTTCCCCAACATTGGACGGTTCCAGACCGACTTCGAAGGTCGCAGCTGGTCTCCCTCGGCTACTGTAAAACCTGCGCGTACCGATTCTCGTAGACGAAGTCCCCGCTGTAGGGCTATCCCTGGTCAATACGGTCGTCTCTCCCTCGAAGTGTGGATACAGTGCATCATGGAGCCATGGGTTCGAGAGACGAGGAGGATATCAACATCATTATGAATCGGAGGACGTGGTCTATCTCGTATACATTGGCACGCGGGAAATCGGTCTCGGCGAGGGCGACAGAAGCATTGGAACGGGCCGCTGGATGACGGAGCGCCGGACCTGGCGTGGCAGACGAACCCTTGGGAGGTTCCTTTACCTCGGCCCCAATCAACGGTCGTGTCCCACTGCGAAACCTATTCGCCTCTTACTGTAATATCCGAATAGTCACGTATTTCCAGATGTCCGTGTCGTGTTTGTCTCGGTCGCTTGTAGTATGCAGTTTACTGGTTCGCGAGACGAAACGTCATGCAACCCCCTACATCATCGACCCGAGCTCTTTAAACGCTCCTGTGCCCAGGTCTGTCTACTTTGAAGTCCGGTCGCTCGTCGCCACTTAGCATAAAAGTCAATTTATTCGTATTCTATTCTGGACTACTACATCAAGACCAAGCACTAGACTAAAAGAAACTGCGTACGTGGTCTAGCCGCTTTCCTCAAGCGAGGAATGCGTGTCCAGGGCTCACCGCGAGGAGGCCCACGTACGTCTTCGAGCCCCATAAAAGAAAGAAGCAGTAAAGTGCTTCGGCCATCAATAACGACGCTTGCACGACGCCCGTCGTACAAACCCAGGCAGAGAAGGAGTAATTTATCTACGTGGCCGCTCAGATGTTTGACAACTTAGCCCGCAGGGGCTACTGGAAGCCGACCCAGATTGATGGTGGGGTTGTGACCTAAGTCTGGTCCGGGAACCACTGGAGCGCCTCCACGTCAGCTGGCTGGCAGACGCGGTACCAGAATGAAAGCCTCACCCAGAAACCCGAAGCAGACCACTGTTTCGACGGTTGCTCTGAAAAAGGTCGAGGTGAAGTACCCAGGTTGGTGCTCGGTGCATGCAGGAAGACTCAGTGCGAGGGAGGGGAGGAAGTGGTTGGAGTAAGAGCAAGGTCGCTCAGGAGGAACCGTGTGAAGTTTGGCCTGTTGTCCTAGAGGCACGTGATTTCTGGCCCTCCGAGAAACAAACGGCGATTTCAGTCTTGGAAGAGTAATGGCGACCTCTTTGACAGCCGCGGAGATAGAGCTTTAGGGGCCAAAGGCGGCTTTGGCGTCGGTGGCCTGCCCACAGCAAGCCAGACCTTAAGAAGTTGACAAACAGTTTAGTTACCCAGAACTGAGAATCTTGCATTCTTGTTAGCCCGGGAATAATATCTTGGTACAGATTATTATTAACAAAAGAGTGTGAAAATGTCGCAGCGCTCTCGTCTATACATCCTTTGACTCGAGATCGCCGCTCCGCGCGTCCATCTTCACAAGCCCCTTGGCAGTCAAACAAGGACACGCACCAACCACGTCCCCCACCTACTTCCTTCCCTCTGCCTGCGGTTGCTTGGATATTGAAAATTCACAGCATACGGTTTGATAATGCGAATCCGAAAGAGAGTATTGGAAACCCAAAATCGCACGTTTACGGCGATTCCTAAAACCGCTGGCAGAATCTTGTTCGAGTTTGACGTCGCCGCTGCGCTGCATCCCAAGTAGGCTTATTACGCGTCATATAGGTGCAAATGGTATCTCTAGCTGACTACCTATGGGACTTGTAGGCGCGTCGTCATACTATCTGACCAGGAGAATGGAAACCAATGGGTTTCCTTTTCAGAAGCCGACAATGCCTTGATTGATGAAGCAATGATCAGTCTCAAATTAGAAGATTGGGTCTGGAGAAAGGTTGGAACAGATGTGGCTGACCCGGAAGAGTTGGGCCGATTTCAGGTTGCATTGCTTGAGTCCGGGGAGAAAAGCAGCCAAGGTGAGAAAGAGCTTTCCTTCATCTCCATCTCCGTTCCCCTCCGTGAACCGAGATTTCAATGCTCTGGATGTGCTCCCAGGCTCTTCGGAACTACCTCACAACGCTGAAGATGCCGCCACAGCCGACGACTATGACACGGAATGGGGAACACCAAACACCAGCGATCAACCAGAGCTCCATTCTAAGCCTTTTCCCCATTCGCCACCTGAGATCACTGGTCAGAGTACAAGCGCCGAAGCGGTGAATTTGCATCCACCACCCCCAACGGACACCGGACTTCAGCCTAACCTGGCATCGATCGGATTACCTCTAGAGATCTACACTATGATCTTTGAGTCCATCCTCGCCCCGCTCAGTCACAAATTCCTCGAATATAATGTTCAATTGGAGAAAATCCGTCAAGTGTGCAAGCACTGGCGCAACATCTCGATCAAGCACCGAGCTTCTGGCTTCGGATTACATCGCAATGTCCAATCAATATAAGCAAGACCGCGATTCAGAAGTCAAGACGGGATCAACATCAGGGGATTCCATTCAGTATCAAATTTGCCACTCGCCCGTGCGACTCGGACGTGACAGAAGCAAAGCTCCTCCGGAAGTTCTCCGAATTCATGAAAGTCGTCAAGCCCTATAGGGCTCAGTGGAAATCTCTCGATATTACGTTACCTCAAAGCGGGTGGACCCGGCTAGAGCCATATATCAAGCCACATCCCGCAATACTCAAGACACTTGTTCTTTCCTTTACTCGAGGTGGCGAGCAGCAAGACCATTTTGGAAACGACCAGAACTACCCCAAAATAAGCCTCCTGGATGGGAATAGAGCCAAACTCGAGCGTTTGGTCCTCAAAGACATCCCTATTCATTACAACCCTACAGTATTTCCCAACATCCTTGAGCTCCATCTATCGGGGGGTATCTGCGTCTCAACTCATGAGCTCACAGCGTTTCTTACAAATGCCCTCCGCCTTGAAATCTTTGAGCTTTCCGACATCAGGACCTCTGGCGGTCCATTTGCGTCAAGCTGGGTAAACTCTATTTCCCTCCCTAGCCTTAGATGGCTAACACTTCAAGAGTTGGCCAACCCAGTAAACGCCTTCGCACTTCTTCTGACTCTACATGCTCCGGGCTGTCGCCGGCTCAGCCTCTCACTTGCTATGGACCAAGATACGTTCCCTGATGACCCCAATACCTCTCTGGATCACTTGGAGACACGACTTGTTGCCATCACTTTCGCACTCGCACAGTCAAAAACAAAAGCCATATCTCACATTCGCCTTGGAAATGAGAGTGAAGGCCATACGTGGTGGAACGAAGGAGTTGATAATAACGGCCAACTCGTAGGGGTACGCATAACGCTCCGGTTCGCTAACGACGATGATATCGATCCCGAGACCGATGACATGACGACTGTATTCTGTGGCTTTGTCAAAAACATTCTGGAACGGGCAGAGCTTACCCCAGACATCAAGGTTGATGCAATGGACATGCTCAGGCCGATCGGTCCAATCCTCCAGCGGGATGTATTTGAGGGCTTGAATCTTGTTGGGCTCTCAGTAAATATTGTCGATGGCTATCTCGGACGATTAGCGGACTTCATTACTGGCAAAAACTTCAATTCCAAATACCGGTCTCTCCGGACTCTTCACCTTATCATCACAGAGTTGAAGCATGAAGAAGAGAAGCTTGGAAGCAAACGACAGAACGTTGAAGATTTCATCGAACGTCTTTTACAATCTGGACATGCCGCGACGGACGAACAAAACTTGTGCATTACTCTGCACGGACGATTTGTATTCACAGCGACCTTGTGGGAAGCGTTAAAGGACAAAGGCCAGTTCAAAGGCATCGCTCTCGACCACTCGCGTGCAAGATTATGGAATGAAGATGGGAGAATTCTCTACCTCAAGGAGGGTTCTGCAGTTGGTGTCCAGGAGGTTCAGTCATGCATCGACCGGCCCTGGTAGGTGCCCCAAGCTGCTGTCGCTTCGCAGTCCAGATACTCTAGTAAAACTGTATATATTGGTATCCAAGATAAATTAAACAGTAATTTCTACATCAGGATGTAAGCAGGGCAACGAAGTTTATACTGGATGAAAGGTGATCACTACGCTGGGTGCGTCGCCGGACAGTCAGTATCAGTGGTCCTAATAATCAGCCGCCCCAAAGCTGCCTTGCCGTTGAGCTCATCGACCTCTTAGATCTGCTCAATCATCCCGGTCGAGGTCGCATAGTGAGGTTCGTGCACGTCACCACCATAACCGCACGAGGGTCGCCCCTCCCTTCTATTCTACCTGAACCTGGACGCATCCTTCCTCGCTGTCCCCCAGATCCACGGCTTCATACTGCGATGCGTCCACAGATGAGACAAAAGGACCAAAATGTCGGGATGTAACCCCCGTGGCGGAGCGGCGTGGTAGGCAGCGGCGATCGTCCAACGTCCAATAGGATGAACTCTTCGATTTGATGAGGGGTTGAAGTTGCCTTCAAATTCGGCCGTACTGGTTGGCGTTTCAGAAGAGACACAACCTGATGAGGCTGAGCGTTTCCTGGGTGGCGGATGCCCGCTAGCTCCTCGGGATGATAGTGACGGCTTCACCTCGGCACCTCAGCACGCAGAACAAAGCATCGACCGGGTGGGTAGATAAAATGCGACTTGTTCTAGTGTTCGAGGTGAGAGGGAGTTGATTGGTTTTGCTTCTGGAGGCGGGATTGTTGATCGATGGAGTTGGGCGTTCGGCTGTGTGTAGTGTAGGAGTAGAAGCAGCAGCGACGCGTGTCTCTCAATCCTCCTCCGCGGCGGGTTTTGGCTGGAGAGGTGAAAGGACATGGCGTATTTGGATGATCCACCCCCGTTTGGCTTCATGTCCAGCGCAATCAGGTCACTCCTCAACGACAATCCTCTCCTCCTGCCAAGTAATGCCGTGTCCCGCTGATAGGTTCCGCTCACTACGGCTTCCAAATCGCTCCGTAAAAGACTAGGACGCCCTATCCTCGTATTAGTAGCAAAGACAAAGAAACGGCTTTTTCGAATGACTGTGTCATGGAGCAGCAAAGCGCTCGTCTAATTCTTCTGCCTCGAACATCCAAAATGGCATGGAAGCATCCGTGGTGCCGTTCGCACCGTCGATGCAATGTCATGAATTTGTAGATGAGATAAGCCAGTCTAGCGAGAAGTGCGCTTTCTTGGTGAGATCTGGGATTCAGGTTGGCTAGGGAGGTAGAGATTGTCGTTTTGCCGCAGAAAAGATCCGGGAGCTGGAATGTCGGCAGTGCGTGTGTGTCCGGTTCCAAAAGTCGCGCTGACAGAACCCGGTTTCGGAAGAAGACCAAGCTACCTCGAGTCGATCGGCTATACCTGAACTTGAAAAGCATGAGTTGGTGAGTGTGGAATGAATTGCTATGCAGAACCAACACTTACAAAAACCGAGACGCTTTCGCTGGGTTCGACAACTCTTTTTTGGCCGTAATGCCACTTCGAACTTGGCACACCCGCGGTTCCAATGGACCTGCATCGTCTCAACGTCGAATCCTCCATCTGGAGTTGCCTCTTGGAGCTCGTTTTCGAATCCCACGATAGTTTGTCTCCCGTCAACCGCGACTCGGAAGGCCAACGTAGGCTCCGTCTTGACGACGATCCTCTCCGTAACCATTGCTTTGGTTGGTCGCGGATACACAGAGCGAAGAAAGTAGTGCTCGTGGCGGTAGCAGGCGAGAAGGTGGTGGAACGCCGCACGGTGTGGATTTGGCTTCCTGGCCGGCCTTTCCAAATCACTCGTCGTGAAAGGGAACTTCCACGCCATCCTCAAGTCGCCACGGTAAAAGGAAGGGGGAGGGGATTCTCTTGCCGGACCAAATATTTCGTTATGAAATGGGGAAACGTTTCCCGACAGTCTGTACCGATTCATCCAACGTCGCTCGGGTGAGGGGGTGTGCCGTCGGTATATTGCGAACGTCGGAAGGTTGGAGAAAAGTTGAATGACAGCTGAATGTGGATAACATTGGTGACTTCAGATTTGACTAGGGGCCGTCTCTTCGTGGGATAGTAAGGGGGACCGTGGCTAGAGCCGTTCCAGTCACGGATACAGGTCGCCGAAACCAGATTGGGAGAAACACAATTGCACATTAAGCGATCAATGCTCTAAAACAACAAGGTCATAATTACGGTGGCGAAAAGGGATATGGTACTAATTAGCACTCACGAATTCAAAGGGGATTTGAACCGCTCGGACCAAGCGACCCTGCGGTTCCGGTGCGTGACGCGACGGGGGTCTTGATCCTCCACTCTCCCTTCACCTTGAGGTGCTCCTAGTCGAGCTCGGAGATAGATATCTTCCTCCGTCGATCCCCAGTCGACCGCAGAAACCTCCGGTTCCTCAGTCGAGCGCGCGATTCCCCTGGAAATGTTTCAGGTTGCTGGTTGGTGAGATGGGAACGAGAGGTCGAATCTTGCTTGGTTGGGTGCAGCCGGCGGGTGCCAAAGAGTTGAGAATGATACGTGGTTGAGATGGCGGATACGAGTCCGACTGAGAATAAAAAATGTTTGCGAAGGGATGAGTGCCTTGTGGCATTAATCCATCGCCGATACTCACAGACTTTGATAACCCGTGTGCATCTCAAACGTTGGGGATGGGCGAGCAGTTCGTGGATGCAATGAGCGTAAGCTTTGTCCACTGCCTGCTGACCGCATATTTGGCTTGGTTAAAGCACTCAACATGCTAGGAACGCGCGGTCTTCGAAACCTCGAAATAGGGACCACCAGCGTTAGTAAATGAACAAATGAGATAGGCGATGATAAGATACTTACAATGTAATTCGATCGTGATTGTCATTCGTCCTTTCACACCCCATGCTCGACGTTCGCATTTAGAGGACTGCGATCGTGGCCAACAATCAGCCTTGGCGAACATTGTAGAATTGAGCCGCCCAGTAGGGGGCTGGGTTGATGGGTAATGCTGGATTTGGCCGTTGCTGTGACTCTTGGACGAGGATGAGACATTCTTGCGATGCGGGGAGTCGACGGCGCACACTGGAGTCGAACGTTGGCAGCGAACGGCGAGCAAAATGCAGCGAACTGCTGATGATGCACCCAAGATCTCTGGAGGACCATGAGTTGAGAAGTATTTCTGGTTGATTGAACGTTGAAGCAGTTGGTGCTGAGCTAAGGTTGGGGACGCAACGGATCTGAGGAGCAGGGGGAGGGAGCTGCAGTTTAGGTTGAGATTTCAGGCACGCCGTCCCTCAGCCATGGAAGCAAATAACATGCGGATCTATTTAGCTGTACAGTGTCGTCCTGGCCTGGTTGTTCATGATCATCACTGCAGCTATCCGCGTTAGTAAAGCTCGCATTTGGGGGCTCCGATCAGGGTGCACGCGGTCGTCGTAGGACGTTGGCCGTTGGGCCCAACAACCGCTTTGGTTTCCGTAGAGAAGGGGACGTTATACATACTCCATTATTTAGCACTCTCAGAGAGGGAAGAGATCCGTTGCACTGGTCGGCATGCAGTTTGCACGCTTTTGTTTGTCTCCGCTCCAAAGCGAACAACCACTCAGCAAAAGCGTCGAGCGTTGATGCGCTCCCATTTGCATCATGTCGCGCCGAGTCGACCATTCTGTACAACTCAGCTTATTGCTCATACCGGGATCGCATTACGTCCAAAATGACCGCCGAAGATCCTACACATGAGGTCTCTATCAGCGTAGACGCTGAGAGCGATAGAGCAGTGGAGCAATTGCCGGACGAAGCCCCAGAACCGCTTCTATTCCACCTCCGGGTGAGCCGAACGCTTTGTGCCTGTGTCAATGATCGCTGAAAACCCCTTTTCTACTCTAGTACCAAGAGCCCTTCGAATGCCCGAGGTACTTTTAAAAATATTCGTCGGCTCTACCGACTCAACACGGGCGGCTGCTGCTCAAGTCTGCCGGTCATGGAGCCTTCTTGACCTAGACGTGATATGGAGGGAGATGGGATCCTCAATCCCACTTCTCCGAGTCCTTTCACATCCGCAACCAAACAAACTCCTGAGCAGGACGGAGAAACCTATAAGGACTAGGTACGGGTCCCCCTCCTTTTTCTGGTACACGACCCTAACCTCGGACGGGTCCGCTTTTTGGTTTTCTACCAAGGATTTCGCAAAGGGCCTGTTCGGCGTGGACTGGACGCGTTTTCACTCCTACGCCACGCACATCCGAACTCTCATTTACCGAATCAACGACCCCGCCATCAGAAGCAAGAATAATTGCCTGTCGCCCCGAGCGGTAGAACGTGTCGCGTTGCCCTATCCGCATGGCCGATGCTTGGTGCCAAACATCCAGGAGCTTGGGTGCCACGTGACCTGGGACGAACCCGCCCAAGCCATCCCAACCTTCGTCGACCCGAATTTGAAGACCCTCGCCATGACATTTTGCGCTTGAATGCCAGACAGGTGTTTGAAAGTTACATTCCAGGTGTTGGCACCTCGAACAGTAGTGTTGGATCACTTCCGACTGTCAACCCGTCTTGGAGTTCGAAGCGGCCCTCGCCAAATGGTTCGAGTCGACTCCCCTGTTGACGGAAACGGAGCTGCCGCGGTATAACCAGACGGAGGGGATTATAGGCACTTTAGGGAAGCTTGAAAATCTGCGGAGTCTAGCGACGGTTTGGGATAACCATCTGCCGTACGAGCACGGCGTTCGCTTCCATCTCTCCGACGACACGTTCCCCTGCCTGACCAACCTCGACATTGAGGGACACCTGGACTACGCCCTAACCACGCTTCAAAACTCGCCCCAACTCAGCAGGATCAAGTGCATATGCCTGACATGTTACCGCGCACCCACGCCGGATGACGTGCTCAACCTCACGACGGCGCTGGTGTCGGCCTGCCCAGTTTTGGATGTAGTGTGGCTGAACTTCATCTCGGAAGACGGTACGACCACAACCAAAGCTCTATCGTTCGAAGTGTTCCGGCCGCTTTTGGAGTGTCATCAAGTAACGGAGTTCGTAGTGGGGCACGACATGCCGCTACTGCTGCAGGAGAGCGACATCGACGAGATGGCAGAAGGTTGGCCGGAACTCAGAGTCCTCCTCTTAACCCGCGATCCCAACCACCCCTCTGACGACACCAGCAACCTCGCTGTCAAATACGGCCTCGACATCTCCGCCCGTGCGCACATGGCCCAAAAACTGCGCAACTTGACCAACTTCGGGCCTTTTCCTCGACGTGCAGCACTTCACCGACTTTGAGGGCAACTTGGACACCGCGCACCAATTCGAAAAGATGGTCGTTTTGGACGTTGACTGCTCGCCTATCTCCACTAACGCGGTTTCCGCTGTCGGTTTGTATCTGGGCAGCTTGATGGCCTCCCCCGAGGCGTGGATTCAGTGCAGTATGGAGCCGTGGTTCAGGGGCACGAGAGGAGACCTAAAGTTTACGGATAATTAAGGGAGATGTTATAATGCGTATATGTTGATGAACATGGTCACGCGTTCAAAAGTCGTTACGGCCAAGACGACGTGGATGCTCAGGCAGAGGCATGAAATTGAGTCGCTAAAGAACAGGTGAGGGTTTTCCAAGATGCTTACACCCATCGGTGTTGATGGCGTTCTTCCTGTGATAGGCCTGGCTCTGCTTCTCGCAGGGAATCAATGCCGACACCGCTTCCACTTTTTCTAGCCCGTGGACGACGGGACGAGCTTCTTGCCTTGCGTAGGACCAGAACCAGTATCACATAACACTCCTTCCTTTCGCTTTGCATCGATCTTCATTGTACAGTGCTGCCCAGGTCGTTTATGATAATGTACCTCTTTCATCGTCTCGGCGTGATCTTTGAAGCTGTAATTCGGGTGCTCAGAAAGGCGAATTTAGGTACAGTTCTGTCCAGGTTATTTATAATAATATAACTCTTACACCGCCTGAGCCAGAATTTTGAAGCGGTAATTTGGGTGTTCAGAAGGGTGGACCCGTGTTTAGTGTATTCCCTTCGCCTTGCGGTAGGTGGAGATGTACCGGCATCGCTGAACTGAATGAGAACCCAAGTGAACAAGGAGAGCGGCCTGAAGAGTTCACGACTCGGGAGGAACGTGGACGAGCTTGCACAGAACCTGAGAACTCAATAGGATAGGTCCCGATCCTCCTCTTCGAGCTTTTGTTTGGGACATCGCCTACCACGCGGGAACCACTGTAAGAGTACAAACATGCATTCTGACTTGTATTAAGGGATGCTTTCTAGTATGGGAAACGCGGTATTTTCGAAGGGAGTCGAACGGGAAAAGAAAGAGACTAAAGGAGGAAATGGAGGGAGAAGGTTTGCATGAAGGTGATTCACGGTCTGTACGGACTTGTGTCTAAAGTGAAGAGGAAGATGTTCGTCGGGGAGCATTGGCTGGCGGAACAAGAAGCCGTCGCACGACGGAATCAGCCATAAGCCGGGTTCTTGCATTTATGGTTCTAATGGATACTCACTTGATGTGGATCCCTTGATTAGGATTGCGATGTAACGGAAGAACCCTGAGGGTTTTATTGAGGGCGAGACTCGCGTTGCGCGTAGATCACTGTGTTCGACCGTAAATCTTGAAAGCCTTGGACGCAATATGACCTCAATCCAGAAAGCTTTGCTTGCTGGAGGTACGCTCCGATCAAGCCGAACCGAGATCATTCCCGATGCGAGAGTAAATTTCGAGCGCCTCTGTGGAAGCTTTCTCTGCCTCCTTGTCCCTCGACTGATCACGGCATATCTCTGCCAGACCACGCAATGCGTTCGCCGAACCGAGATCATTCCCGATGCGAGAGTGAATTTCGTGTGCTTCTCTCACAGCCTTCTCCGCCTCCTTGTACCTACACTGACCACGGTAGATCTCTCCCAGGCCGACCAACGCATTAGCCACACCGACCACGTTACCAATGCGAGAGTGAATCTCATGTGCTTCCCTCAAAGCCTTCTCCGCCTCCAGGTTCCTCGACTGAGCACGGTAGATCTCTCCCAGGCTGCCCAACGCGTTCGCCACACCAACCACGTTACCGACGCGAGAGTGAATTTCGTGTGCTTCTCTCAAAGCTTTCTCCGCCTCCAGGTTCCTCGACTGAGCATGGTAGATCTGTCCAAGACCGTTCAACGCATTCGCCGCACCGACCACGTTGCCGACGCGAGAGTGAATTTCGTGTGCTTCTGCCCAAGACTTCTCCGCCTCCTGGTACCTTGACTGACCACGGTATATCCCTCCCAACCCGCCCAACGCGTTCGCCGAACCGAGATCATTCCCGATGCGAGAGTGAATTTCGTGTGCTTCTCTCACAGCCTTCTCCGCCTCCTTGTACCTACACTGACCACGGTAGATCTCTCCTAGCCCGCCCAGCGCGTTCGCCACACCGGCCACGTTACCGATGCGAGAGTGAATTTCGTGTGCTTCTCTCAAAGCCTCCTCCGCCTCCTTGTACCTCGACTGAACACTGTAGATCTCTCCCAGACCGTCCAACACATTCGCCGCACCGATCGGGC
>WSTY01000052.1:0-43647 GCA_019633465.1 Tulasnella sp. 417
AAGACTGCTCTTCGCGGCCAACAGCTTACAGACGAGGATGGCATCGTCCAATTCACGACTCTTCTTCCTGGATGGTATTCTGGTAGGACGACGCACATCCACGTCCGTAAGTGAACCTCCTCTCGCATACTATTTATACATCCGGCTAAACAATCGATTTTTCATAGGCGTACACGTTGGTGGAGAGGTCACTGCCAATGGAACCTACATCGGTGGAAACATAACCCATACCGGTGAGTGAGACGACCTACCCTCATCATATGCTGCGATTGACTCAAGTCTGGTTCCAGGACAAACCTTCTTCGGAGAGGACTTGTACCAGATGATGCAGAGCATGTGGCCGTACACCCTTAGCTGTAAGAGTCTCTCATGCGGTAACTCGTCAACCGCCCTCTAAGCTCATATTCGGTTACAGCGGTGGTCCGACTTTCCAACTCGGAAGACGGCATCTACACCGGATCAGGTGGAGCGCAAACTCATTGGAATCTTTACTACGTCGTTCCCGGCGACCTGAGCCAAGGTGTCATCGGCTACATCAACCTCATTGTCGTGAGTTTAGGCCTAAGAAGCCATCCATCCACATAATCATCCCCTTTAACGCGGATGCTTTTCTCCCTCAGGATCCAAGCGCCGTGAATTTAGGGTCTGACATGATGATGGTCGACCCGGGCTCCCTGAACAGCACCTCAACCACTACCACTGGAACCACCGAAGCCACTTCGGCGACTACTGAAACCACTGCCACTGAAACCACCGAAGCCGCCTCGGAGACGACCTCATCGAACGGTACATGGTACGTCAATGTTCCCATCTTGTACTTCGTCCTCATTGCTTTGTCTCACATCTCTTTCAAGCTCTTGAGGAACTACGCATAGGCTTTGCTTCTTCACGATGGTCCATGGATAGAAGCTTTCAATCGTAGGCGTTTGCATTGTTGTGTTTGTTGCTTCCTTAAAAATAGGGTAGGAGATCGTCGATGGTCGAGTGGATAGCTATGAATCGATGTCGTTTCCATGCTCTCTTAGGTTGGCAAGTCGTGATGCGGGTCGCCTGGGTGACTTTTGTTGTAATAAGCAGCCACTCGCTGGTCACAGTGGCGGCGTGGTTTCAGCTTGGAGTGGCCTCGGGCCGCGGGGTCTACATGATCAGCCTTTGGGGGATTGTGAGCTACGAGGGAAGCGTGTGTCTTGAACCATCGGGGCCGCAGCCCACGTTCTTTGCATCCTTGGGCTGGTACATCCAGTCGATTTATCACGATGAGGGAGTTAGCACCCGAAGCAATCGAGCGTCGGAACTAAGCGGTTTGGCAGTACCTTGACTGCGCAGGGAAGGTCAACTCGTCGGACTGAGTCCCTTAGACATTCCCAAGGAGGTGATGACGGGATTAGTCTGGAAGTACTCGCAGATAGGTTCTTAGGGTATCGGTCGTTGCCCGATCTTAGTAACCTGTGTGAATTACGTTCATACTCACCCTAATTCCTGCCAGGGAAGCCAAAATCATAGTTCCGGAAATGGTCGTTCCTCCGTCCTTTCTCAAGGCAATCACTCTCTTCGAGAAATGTTGTAGACCTTGTTTTCTGTTCTCGGAGCCCCTAATCTTTCCGGGCCGTTCTTGTCAAGACCGAGCTTCACCCGCCCTTCGATTAAACCAATTGTCGTGGGGACTGCACTCTTTTTTCAGATAATGTTTTCGAGCGAATAGGTCGTCTAGACGTTGGTTGGATACGGCATTCCTGAACCGCAGTCGATCTTTTATTTTCCCTGAGACAGCCTGCGAAACCTCCATGAGTGATGATGGTGGATTCTAAGGCGACGACAGGCTTGCCGGTTTCGAGAGCATCTTCTACCTCAGGCAGAACATCAATCGGGATTCTTTATTTTGCTGATGCGATGCTAGTAATATTCTGCTGTGAAGATGCAAGTCTCTGCAGAGCTCTTCGGGCAGGTCGGGCAAAGGGAGGTCATGGGTCGAAATGGAGAAACTAAAGAATGCCAAACAGACAACAAAGTATGGGGCCCCTGCTGGCGAACTCCCCAGCGACCCTTTCCGATTGGGAGGAATGCCCACTAAACTGGCGCCTCGGGCGACGTGCCCGGAGGAGTTCCAGAGAGGGTGTCAAGGTCCACGCCATCGCCGCGCCTTCATCCAACGATGCGAGCGCCTGAGTCGAGGGGTCGGGGAGCTGAACGGTAGTTTGAATTGAGCCTGACTGAAGGGAGTTAGCCGCGAGGGAGGCCGGGGGTGGCTTTTTGTATGGGCGGAGGCGAGCGCGGAAATTCTGAACAAACGGAGCCCCATAACAAACAAGGGCAACATGGCCAAGCTGCGCGTGACCGCGAACTCCAACACAACTTGCAAGCAACCGACTTTTTTTTTCTACTTGATTTCACAAGTTTTACATGTTACTTTTATTTCCGTTTTTCTTTCTGAGCATCGAAAGGCTGAATAGGACGGAAATACATCGCGAGCTAACCTTCGGTTGATGCCCGTCCTGGCCGATGCCACGCCCCCTGTTCAGACATTTCATGCGTCTTCGCTGGTCAAAGTTTCTTGCATTATCACGATGGATCCCCGATGCCACTATGCCTCGAGGGGAACAACATGATAGACGGCATGATCGGCTTCGGTTTGCGATGTAGGCACGCATTGCTGCGGAATACCCCAGAGTAATCTATTAGCCTCTCTGCAGCTTAACCGGCAAGACGGCTCACCTGGTTTCCGGTTGCAATAGTTCCTTCTCTACTTTCCAACAAGAGTAGAAGCTGACTGCATCTGCTGCGGATATCGAAACTTGTCAACTTTGAGGATTCTCATCTTTACAGCCCAAGTCATGACGTGAGTATCAGAACCAGCCTGCATAGCGAATTGCAACCATCCCTTTACGCGCTTCTTTATATTGCTGCGGAGAAAGGGTTGCTTCTCGAGGTCCTTGCTCAGCCACGCGAGCAGGGTTGAGCCGTCGGAACCCTTCTCCCTGTGTCAATCTTTCGTGGATTTGCTATGCACCGCACGTCATTGGGCAGCTATTATTACCCGCCATAATATCTTGGCGAGGTCCGCAGTTATCTGGGCATTCGAGCACTCTGCTGCGCGTCTGCTGTGATGGAAATTGGTTCTCCCAGTGCGGTTCACTCTCTGAGATAAAGCTAACCCTGTTGAAAGTTAATCCCTGCCATCAGCAACCTCTCCCTCTCCCATCTTGATAGGTCGTACAAGATGATCTTCTCTGTCCCCCTCTTGTTGCTCTCCGTGCTCGCCGGAAACGCTTTCGCCCATCCCGGCCATTCAGACGAACTTGACGATCACGCCCTCGAAGCCTTGCAACGCCGCTCTGAAATTGTCGCTCGAAAATGCAGCAGCTCTCTCCGAGCCCGTCACGCCCCCAGCATGGAACGCATTCACGCCCGCCGGGCGGCCATCCTCGCTGGCGAAGTCGCCCCGAACATGCTTGTACGTCGCCAGGGCCCCGCTCAGAGTGGAAGTAGGAGCATGCCTGCCGGCTCGATGACTGGTGGTGGACAGCAGGGTCAGAACGGAGGAGGGACGACGTAAGTTTCCGACGACACTCCAGGTCATTCGAGCCAGACGCTGAATAGGGTTCCAATTTTCAGCTCGTACCATGCGACAGCTACCGCTGCCGACAGTTTCCTGTCAGTTTTCCCTTCGACGACCCAGTCCGCTGTCCCAGCATCAGCGACTACACAACCGGCCGATAGCGCTTGCGTTCTTTCCCCGGAGACGGTTGTCGGTGAGCACCTAAACAACTCGCTAATGACGAGCGGCGCAGGGTCCATTGTATCTAACTGGTGACAATCCCAAAGGTCCCTACTACATTGAGGGAGAAAGCATTCGCACCAACCTCGTTGATAACGAGAAAGGTGGGTGCCATATTTCCTCGCAAGGAGAGACGTGTCGTTGAATATAAAATCCCGTTGCTTCAGGTCTCCCATTCTATGCCGAGTTCTCGTTGTTCAATATCAACGATTGCGCACCCCTTGCAAATGCTGCGATCGGTACGTTATCCTTGTTCCACGACCCATACATCCGACTGAAATATATTACATCTCGTAGATATCTGGTCCTGCAACGCCACTGGCGAATATGGTGGCTTCGTCTCCACTGATTCCAGTAACTACGACACGAGCTTGTACAACGGCCAACTTGTCCACCTCGGCGACGAGAACGAGACTGGCTCGACTATCACGGATACCAAGACTTCTCTTCGCGGTCAACAGCTCACAGACGCCGATGGCATTGCCCAATTCACGACTCTCCTTCCTGGATGGTACTCCGGTAGGACGACGCACATCCACGTCCGTGAGTGAATTTTTTTTCGCATTATATTTGAATATCCGGCTAAACAATCGATTTTTCATAGGCGTGCACGTTGGTGGGCAGGTCACTGCCAATGGAACCTACATCGGTGGAAGCATAACCCATACTGGTGAGCGGCACCACCTGTCCTCATTATAACCTGAGATTGACTCAAGTCTGGTTCCAGGACAAACTTTCTTCGGAGAGGACTTGTACACGATGATGCAGAGCATGTGGCCGTACACCCTTAGCTGTAAGAGCCTCCCATTCGGTAGTTCGTCAACCGCCCTCTAATAAGCTCATACTCGGTTGCAGCGGTGGTTCGACTTTCCAACTCGGCAGACAGCATTTACACCGGATCTGGTGGAGCACAAAGCCACTGGAATCTTTACTACGTCGTTCCCGGCGACCTGAGCAAAGGTGTCATCGGTTACATCAACCTCATTGTCGTAAGTTTAAGCTTAAGAAGCCATCCATCCACATAACCAACCCTTTTTTAACGCGGGTGCTTTTTCTCTCTCAGGATCCAAGCGCCGTGAATGAAGGCAGCCAGATGATGGCCGACCCGGGCTCGCTGAACGGCACCTCAACCAATGCCACTGGAACCGCCGAAGCCGCCGCGGCGACGACCTCAACCAACGGGACGACCTGGACCGCCAATGTTCCCATCTTGTACTTCGTCCTCATTGCGTTGTCTCACATCTCTTTCAAGATCTTGAGGAGCTACGCATAAGCTTTGCTTTTTGACGATGGTCCATAGATAGAACTTTTCAATCGTAGGTGTTTGCATCGTTGTGTTTGCTTTGGAATAGGGTAGGAGACCGTCGATGGACTAGTAGTTAGCTATGAATCGATGTCGTTTCCATGCTCTTAGCTTGGCAAGTCGTGACACGGGTCGCCTGGTAACTTTTGTTGTAATAAGCAGCCACTCGCTGGTCACAGCGGCGGCGTGGTTTCAAATTGGAGTGGCCTCGGGCCGCGGAGTCCGCATGACCAGCTTTTGGGGGATTGTGAGCTACGAGGAAAGCAAGTGTCTTGAACCAGGACCATCGGCCAGGCCCACAATTGCAAGGCGCGAATTACTTATCAAACTCCTAGCAACAGACCTCGACTTGGAATAGGGCCACAAGTAACTCCTGGTCAGCCGAAAAAGCCGCTTTCTGAAACTCCTGATCTGAACCAAAAGCTTTGCAGCGAATGTATTTCAGCAGCCAAGTCGTTATATACCGGAATCCTAATAAGTCAGAAACGAGCGACATAAAGAGCAAGAACAACAAAGGGAAGAACAGAGGAGAGAGAAAGAGTCCTTTGACCGGAGGACAAGGTGTTGGCCCCTTCTACCATGCCTGAGGAATCTATGGACAATCGAGGGGTGTAGGATTCTCAAAGTGTGATGGCGAGTTGGGGGGCTCAAACCACACGATTTGAGGTTGACATTTATGTACAGTTGTCGATAAGCTTGTTCTTCGGGAATCTCTGACCGTAATCGTCTATCCAGGTCTGGCAGGAAGTGCGGGATTAGTAATCAGCGTGGAAAGTCCAGAATGAGAGGAACTTACTGTCAGATTTGGGTTTGAGTAGGCCTCGATGTATCTATTCAGTCACACGGGCGTCAGTAAGAGAATTCAACAGAAGATGCTGCCAAGACGCACTGGTTGATGTAGGGTGTTGTGGGGAACCCATCAGGGTCGCAGCCGACATTCTTTGCATCCTTGGGTTGGTACACCCGGATCCAGTCAATCTATCACGATGAGATAGTTAGCACCCGAAACAATCGAACGTTGGAACTAAGCGGCTTGGCAGTACCTTGAAGTGTGCCGGGAAGGTCAACTCGTCGAACTCGACTGGACTGAATCCCTTAGACATTCCCAAGTTGGTGATGACTGGTGACGTGGCTGGGTTAGTCTGGAATCACTCGCAGCAAGACAAGCAAATGCCTTACTGTACATAGGTTCTTCGGGGATCGGTCGCTGCCCGATCTCAGTGTCCAAGTCTGGTCCAAGACCGGTGGCCATGACGGTCCAGGCAGGTGCGTCGTCATACACCCAAGTAATGAAGCCGTCATTTCCAGGCTTGTAATCGAACCCATAAGTTTTGTAGCAACCTATAGAGGAGAGGGAATTAGAGGGCTAGCCCTTGATCGAGAATCAAAGAATGCGGACCATCGAGAAGTTCGAAACAGTTTTGGTCGATTAAGCCGACCCCCGAAGTCGTCATCTGCCAAATACCACCACGATAGCTATTTTGAACATCATTTGTCAGGCTTGGGCGGTGATCACACCAATAGCCTATCTGCATACCTGTTAAGCTTGAACAAATCCGAATGGAAGAGGGCGTTGGTCGTCGAGTTATCCCAAGTATACTTCGCGTTGTACGGCGCGAATTGGGCACTCATACTAGCGTGGGCGATATCTTTCTCGACTTGCATTTCTACGATGTCGATTTCGGGGGCGCTTCGACCTTTGTATGTGCCGTCGCTCTTGATGGGTCCTGGATGCAGCGCGTCGTCCTCGGCGCACGTACAGGCGGAAAGACGTTGGCCGGGGAGATATGACAGAGGTTCACCCTCCCAGCCTCCAGTCGCAGCTGCTTCTGGGGTGCCATCAGCACGTGTTTGATTTGGAAGAGTGCCAACATCGCATTCGTCGTAGGAATAAGGCCACTAAAGGAGAAAAACGAGCAAGTCATTCAGCCGAGGAGTACAGAAGGAAATGGACTCTGCAACCCACCATGCCGTCCAGAGTTGCACCGTACCCAGCTCGACCAAGATTTCCCATTGTCCAAACGGCGGGCCAAAGACCGCCTGTAGCGCTTGAGCCTGGCATGCTAGCGTTGACTGGAGGAGGGGTAGGAAATGTAAGCTAAAGCCTTGCCAGCGTATTCCAGGCGACATACTCATAATGAGACCACCGGTAAAGCAAAACTGAATTGACAGCTTATTAGTTGGGAGAAAATACTCGGTTGTTCGGCACGACTAACTTTGTTCCAGGTCGACATCATTCCACCCGTATAGTTCAAGTCGTCACGAGGCTTGTCCTCGAGAGTGATGACAAGGTTTCCGTCCTTAGTTGTGATTTGCTCCGGGTCGTACCTATTTCCGAGTTAACATAAATGACGCGGGAAAGGTACCAAAGAGCTGCCCATACCATTCCAAATCGTTAGTTCCCCTGATAAGACAGACGGCGTTTATTAGTCGGGAGAGTGGGTGATGAAGCAGGCAAATCTACGAACCAGTAATGCAGGTTCACTGCTTCCCAGTATGGATCGTCTCCGGGGTAAAATGTGCGTCCGTCCTGGTTGAACTCGTCGCTGAAGACGAGCTCGTAGTCAGAACCATCTTGGTACGATGCAATAGTGTACGCCTCTTGGGGAGTGTCCTTGTCGATCAAATCCCAGTTGCCGTTCATTGTAGGCACTTGACCGGACCCGTTTGTGCCGCCCAGGTTGTATGCGCCCAGAGTGGTCATGGGATGGTTCAAGACATATGTGACGATAGGATAGCCCCCGCTACAGAAGGATCAATTATTAGTGAAGTTGCCGAACTATATTTGGACTGGGTGCAAGCTCACAAGAGAGCGACGAGGCCGACGGTCAGGAAAATAAGGCAGCCGAGATTAGCAACACCGCGTTGCGTAAATACGGTGCCGCCACGATCGTTCTTCCGGTCGCGACGGGGGTCCGGGTTGTGAATATAATCGTCCGGTTCAGGACCACTTTGGGCTCCAATGGTGGTGAAGTAGTCGAGTGAGTACTAAGGGATCGAGGAAAGAAGCGAGAGTGAGCCAGGGGCACAACAAATCACGGCGGAAAAACTCCGTTGTCAGACCTTGTCGGCCACAGACGGCCCTAGCGACGGCAGCAAAGAGCGCATTGACGAGTCGCTCGACTTTGATTTGAGCTCTGGAGCTCGCGGGGCCAGCATGGCATGCGCATGTGGCGCGACTGAGCCTTTGGGGGAAGGTGAAGAAGGTGAGGGTGGACCTTTCTGCCCTGGTGGGATAAGCAGGCTGGTTTGAGATGGGTTGGGACTGCCCGACGGAGTGAGAGGAGCTGCGTATGGACGCCTTTGCTGCTGCTGCTGAAGAGGACTATGAAGAAGGGTCGTTGGGGGACTTGGCTGGGCAAAGGTGACTCCCTGACGCGGCGGTGGCTGCCTAGGACGTTGGCTGGACGAAGCTGCTGCCGCCGGGGCCGCAAACGGATATTGTTGTTGAGGTCGCCTGCTCATCGTTGAGAGAAACTACAAGAGAGTGTGTATACAAGGAAAGGAGGGGGGGAAGGAGAGTCGAGCCTTCTGAGGCAAGAGTAATAAGAGCCAAGGATTTGAGGTTATGGCGCCGGTTCTTGGACTGATGCCGGTTTTGAAAGTCTCGCTGGCTTTTCCCACGCCGCGGTGACCGTGAAAGATGTCACGGGGGGATTTTCAGTGTTTCGACTCGACCGATTTCTTTTGATCATCCAGCCTGCGCTTTTTACTCTACTAGTTCAAAGCCTTTACTCGCGCTCTTCTTACACCTCCCCCTGAGCAACCCGCTTTCTGGTCAAATATGCCGCCCAAGGACGTCCCCATCAAACCTCCAACAGCAACATCGGCCGCTCCAACCCCGCAAAACACCTTTGTACCCAGTACCCTGGCTGCGTTAGGTCGACCAGATGTCCCAGCCACCATCGCCGAAGGAGATGGTGAAAACGTTGACGTCCTAGGAGGAGTTAGCAAGGCCTTGGGCGGTCTAGCTCTCGAAGGGCTTGCAAATGTGGCGGACCTTCCTCTACCCATCCGGAGGCGCGTCGAGGGACTCAAGGGAGTTCACGTCGAGTTCACCAAGCTCGAAACCCAATACCGCAAGGAACTCTACGAGCTCAATCGCAAAGTGCGTGTCATCTAGACAACCAGAGAGGGTTTAGTCTACCGCATTGCAATGCTGACTGCTACCCCGGCCCAGTACTCGGAGCTGTACGCGCCAATCTTTGAGCGACGGTCCGTCATCATCGCTGGCACGGCAGAGCCCACAGACGAGGAGATCTCAGCTGGCGAAAAGAAGACACTCGAGGATGACCCGGACGCTGAGCCTCTACCTAAAGATAGCGCCGATGCTGATGCCGACCAAGCAGAAGAGGACATCAAGGGCGTCCCAAAGTTCTGGCTCACTGCTCTCAAGAATCATCTTGACATAGCGGAGCTCATCACGGAACGCGACGAGGAAGCTCTCGCCTACCTTAAGGATGTTCGCCTGGAATACCTCCCTTCATCAACACCTGGCTACAAACTCTCTTTCCACTTTGCTCGGAACGAATTCTTCACGAATGACGTACTAACGAAGACCTACATCTACGAGGTGGGCACGCGTCATGTGGCGTTGTGATAGGCATCAAAATGAGAAAATTTACGCCGCTAACCTCGTGTTGTGCTCCTAAACTTTGTAGGACGAAGTCGACTTCGCGGGAGATTACGTTTATTCCTCGGCGGAAGGCACCACTATCAACTGGAAGGAAGACAAAGACCTTACCAAAACTTATGAAGTTCGGAAGCAGCGGAATAAGAGTACGATTATGGTGTTCAAAATTGTTCTACAAGAGGATTCTTACCGCCTTCACCTGTAGATACGAACCGCACCCGAATCATCAAACGCGCACAATCAACCCCCTCGTTCTTCGACTTCTTCTCACCTCCAGTGCCACTAAGTATCGACCAAATCGAATCTCACGGGATGACAGAAGACCAACTGGAAGAGCACGAGAATCGTTTGGAGCTCGACTATCAGGTCGGGGAGGATTTGAAGGACAAGCTCATCCCGCGCGCCATCGATTTCTTCACTGGAAAAGTTTTGGACTATGAAGGAGATAGCATCATGAGCGATGAGGAGGATGAGGATGAGGAAGGCCAATGGGAGGTGCGTTTGATCCCCCGACGACTTCATTCCTCACTCTGAGAATTTGTGCTAATTCTAGTAAACGCACGCAGGAGGACTCTGATGAGTCGGATGATGCCTCTCCAGTCACTCGTCGCCAAGTCTCAAAGCAGCCTGGCAAGACTGACCCTGGAGAGTGCAAGAACCAGTGACCGTCGTGATTGATTATACTCGGACTACTTCCAACTGTTTAGCTTCGTACCATCGCCTGACCTAGAGGCTAAGCAGCATTCGACTTTTGTCACTGTCAGCCGGATCGACATGTGGCATGATTTCCTATTTGTTCATTGGCCCTTGCTGCGGCTTCCAACCTCGTCTCCTCTCCATTCATCTCCTATCACCTTGAATATTCCTTCATGGATATAAAAGACACCCCGTTAATATACTATGTCTATGTTTACAGGCCACTATAACTGGCAGGCGTTGATTGCTCCGAAGACGATCACGCGCAGGCTGGATACTTATAAAGTGATAACGCCTGACCTAGAGGTTGTCAAGTAAGAGCTGTTGATGGTGGCGGTAAGATGCTTGTTTCCACAGCAAGGAGAAAATGATACGAATTTAAAAATACATGGGTAGTTAAAGAATACAACCCGGGGGGGGCAGCCCACACCAGCAGCTCGTTTCAGCGTTCAATGCTACCACCAAAGTGCCCAAGGACCGAGTGAAAGCCTTTTCTGGGGCGGCTCAGGATTTGGGATGTCCTTCAGCTGAATGTTTGGTGACCGAGATAGACGACCAATATTCCGCCAGACGAGGGACTGTTGATGATTGCCAGCCGCTGGGGTAAAGGCCCATACCCAACGGAAGGGATCTATCACTGACTCCAGCAATGGACATATCATCTTCAAATCCACCAAATGCTCGTCTAGGAGCTCTGCATCAAGTTGGTTAAAAGATACGTCGCGCATATCAAGTCTTCGCAGCAGCGGCAGTACATGACAATGTTGCAACACCTGACGAAAAGGTTGATGGGTGGTGAAACAGCTCGTTTCCGTGATGAAGTATAGCCCTTCCTTACCTGTTTTACATAATCGGTCGCCGAACTCACCTCTCCATCCACCCTTGGCCAGCCAGAACTAACTATCAAGGTCTCCACGCTCGGAAAACTATGCAGGATGTTCCCCAAGTTGTCCCCAGTCCACGACAGTCCGAAGGGTAACATGAGACTCAAGCGTCTTATCCGACGGCCGTGCTCTTCCGGGTAAGGGGCGAAAAAGAGTCTTTCGTCGTCCCAAAACGTGATTGATAACTCCTGCAGTTTAGGGGTTACGGGGATGAAGGATGCCGCGACGCTCGCTGACGAGGTGAGCGAGAGAAGGTTTGTCATATCAGGCCAATTGATGGAAAGGGGAGGAAATGCTTCTGATGTTGGGAAACTAGTCAAAGTGTATGGGGGGTTGGGGTGGTTTGTGACGAAGCGGATGACGAACGAGGGTGGAAGCTCGAGATGTTCCAGGAGTGGTTGTGCTTGAAGGATGGCGTAAAGATATGACATGATTTCTTTGTCAAAATCGCGATTCGGGTTTGGGATAGATGGGAACTTGTTAATTGCCAATCGAGTAAGCTTCAGACCGCATGCGAGCTCTCGGATTGGGGTCATGGCCTGATGGCATGCCCAAGGTATACCCAGAACATTAAACGATCTAACGTTTCTGGCCAGTGCCAACGCTTCTGCAGGGGTGAATGTTCTAGTTTTGTTTTTGTCAGGAAACTTTGGAAGCCTGTATCCTCTGGATCCTCGTTGTGGTCTGTCTATGGCGTAGAAGAATCCGACGAAAATTTCAAGGTCGCGAACGAGGAGGGCCAAATCGGGTCGAAGAGCGAAGGTTTTGCAAAGGTGGAGAGTTCTTCCGGGAGCGTTGGGAAGGTGGATGCTACGGTAAAGGATCCGCTCGCAGGTCTCTCTGAACGCTCTGTTGAGCATGAGCTTCGGAATGGACAACGGGGGAAGGAAGGAGATGATATGCTCCAGCATCTCGATCGGCATGTCGTCAATGCTGGTCGTCCTTTTTTCGGCGGATGAACTATTTGCTTTGACCACGTCCTGAGGGAAAAGGGGGGAAGGGAATCATCAGATCCGTGAATTGGCGGGTTTAGCATGAAAATTTCCAATTACGGGAAGCCGACACCGACGACGTAAAACCTTTGCCATTCCAAGCAGGGCGCGCATGTTCATATATGCCGGCCAAACCACGGTGCCGATGTACAGGCCGTACAATGCAAGGTCAGGGTCGAAAAGATGGAGAGGATGTTGACGAGAACCGCAGCGAACATTAAACAACCGCAAATATTTGCCCGTCGGCGGTAAGCCGGAATGGGCGTAGGGAAAGACCGACCGGTTCGCAGAAGCTGAAGTCCCAGTATTCTCTCATCACCACCTATTGGTGGGTCCCGACAGCGGTCTTCGAGGTCCGCTGAGTTTTTGCGGCGAAGTGCCACGATGGCAAGCAAGTTTTGGTTGTTCTGCACCTACAATTCCTTCTCGAAATACTACACTACTACATCGACTTATATACATACAAAGAAAGTGGTACATGCAATATATACAAATGTAATCCTTAACAGCGCTGGCTCCAATATCGGCGTTCAAGATGGTTCTCTTTTGCCACCTCTGTAGCCGAGACGCAGGATATCACGATTCCCCGTGACCGATAGGGATAGGAAGTTTGAGACTGGCAGTGACGAGTTGCGGCTGTCGCAGTTGAAGTTTCTTGAGATCGCACAGCAGAGGTAACCGACACTCCCACTTCATGACGGTCTTGGGAATGGCGGAAAGTTGTTTCAGTAGTTCCCGCCGTTGGGCATCACCGAAACATCCATTCTCACTGCGGGTCACCATGGCGGCTTCGAAATGTAATGCCGCCTCGTCGTATCGTTGCATCTTCACCAGTATTCTCCCCTTCCGTTCCAGGTGATCCCCCACCTTACAATGACATTTCCCACTACGGTGCACAGCGATGATGTGATCCTGCCAAACCAGTGCGCCAGCCCAATCACCTTGGCCACTTTTCAATTTCACAAGAGTATAAGCGACCCGCTTTGAATACTGTTCTTGTGACTGTTCTTGCCACGAAAGGCACGATTCTTCGAATGCTAGAGCGGCCTCGTCGAGTTTTGATTGTCTTTGGAGGCAGTCTCCTAGCTCCTGGAGGGCTAATGCAACCGCATACCGATCCTCCCCACGTCGACCAATTGAAATGGACTCTTGAAAAAGCTCTTCAGCTTGATGTAAATCTCCTGACTGCATCTTGAGTCTACCCAGTTGCCGTGATGTCATACATACACCACGCTCCCATCCGATTTCCCGAGCAATTCTATTTGATTTCAAAGTTGCGTCAGCAGCTTTGACGAAGTCAGAGAACTTGTAAAACGTGGTCCCAAGGGAATTCAGCGCTCTGGCGTGTGTCATTCGGTCGCCTGACCGAGATGCAAGAGCGACCGCTTCCTCTAGCCTGGATCGTGCCGCTTCCATACGCGATGTAGAACTGTGAAGTGCGCCTATCCTCTCTAGACATAGTGCCGCACCGACATCGTTTCCATGGGAACGATAAATTTGTAGGCTCTCGCTTAGGATTGGCAAAGCCTCGCTGTACCTGCGACGCATGTAGTGCGAGGTTCCCAGCCAGAATGAGGCATCCGCTATCCCGAGGGTATCGTTGAGAGTTCTATAATGACCGAGAGCGGTGGTAGAAGTGGCAATGGCGTTATCAAGGTCCGCCCAGTAGACAGCCACGACCGCCTGTTTCCGGAGAACACTAGCGATGCCCTTGATATCCGCTTCTGCTTGGAATAATTGCAGAGCTTCACCGAGGTACCTATTGCTCTCAGTGAGGTTTCCTTTCCAGGTCTCGAGGTCTCCGAGGCTTTCTAACAGTGCAGCTGAGCGACTATGGTGGTCGGCGTTCGCTGCAGTGGGGGTGCAGCGGGGCTGTTGGTACAAAAATTAGGATGCTTTCGGTCGAGGAACAGGTTGGAGAGGCTTACAAGGTTGTAGATTGTGGTCTTGCACATCCTGGCTGTTGGTCGTTCTTGGGGGTCAACATTCCAGCACCTTTTCATGAGGTCCCAAACTTGAAGGCAATCGCTAAGATGGGACACGCCATCAACCTGGGGTAGAGGACTCTCGAAGATCTGGCGCATGATAGCGTAATCGGCACAGGTGCCCTCGTACGGTACATTCCCCGTCATAATCTTCAAATCGATAGGTTTACCGTCGAGCAAGAGCACAGCTATTATTAGGACACATACCTCCCAAACCAGCCACGCCCAAGCATATATGTCACTAGATGGTGCGCGGGGTGCGTTGTTTAAGATCTCGGGACTGCACCAGCGAACCGACCCTTTCATATCTGTTGACGTCTCCAGTCTTCCAAACCCGCTATCCTCATGTAGTCGCGCAAGACCAAAGTCGCAGAAACGGGCCTTATAATCAGCGCCGACCAGAACATTCGCCTTGAAGAAGAATGCAGTCAGGGAGCGATGAATCCGCACTCGAAGAAAGTCTGGCCTACGGCTTTAATGTCCCCATGGCAAACCGGCAGGTCTCGTTCGTGAAGAAAGGTCAACGCATCAATGGTATCGTAGATCTAAGCCGAGGTAATTAGCGACCTTACGCTACAATGCTGAGGCTTCAGTCGCAACGCACTAGAGACATCTTTTCGGGAACTTCTGAGTTGTGCTCCTTGATGAACTCACTAACATTCCCATTGGGTTCCCATGGTGAGAGTAGCCAAGCCTGTGCGCGCTCGAAATCGGCGTAAAAACCGAGGAACTTGGTGATTCCAGGATGCTCCTCAAGGCTAGACCAGACTAGTATCTCCCTGGTGAACGCCTGGCAGAGAACGCCTTCAGTGGTTTGAGAGTACCAAGAAGTGCCAGACGTACTCGCTTTACCCGCGGCGTGATGTAGCCCGGAACCTTGATCTGCTTGACAGCTACTAACTGCGGTGGACCGTACCAACGTGAGGCCAGCCAGCCGGGAAGATGGGCGGACTCGTGCAGCTTGGCACGTAGAACGATACCGAAACCTCCGCGTGGCGGGTCTCCGTTCTTGACAAATACAATTTTGCGGCGGTCGACTTGGAACTTTTGTAGTTTCTCATATTCTTCGTCCTAGCGCGAAAAGAGCGCGTCAACGGAAGATATTCTAAATTGGACCACGCAGGCACTTAAGTACTTACCACCGCTTCTGCGCCTGCGCTCTTCGGTTGCGCAGCTCCCAAAATTGTGGGCATCTCTTCATGCATTGTCTATTGGAGCTCCGGGACACAGGATGGGGGGACAAGTGTGTGTCTGTGGGGTGAGGGAGGGTTGTACACATTGTTGGACACGGGCGAGCTTAGCGCGCTTGTCCGATGACCCCATTCTCACCGGCGCTTCCATTACTATAACCAATCCTGAGGTTTGGGTGGCTCGGCGGTTCGCCCTCGTCCAATAGCACGAGGCCCCAATGAGACTCCTCCGTTCAACGTTGGTAAGTAGTGGCTGCAAATGAGCGAGGGTTCCTGTAATACCATGAGGGGGTCTCTGGGTCAAACAAATAAAACATTCCCTCCCCTCATTCGATCCCTCTCCCCCTTTCGTAATACTGGTTCGCCCCAAATAGTTGTTAATTGTCCCTTCCCGTCCCTGGTTAGGGGTCGCATGACTGGCAACGCACTCCTAATCACCAAACCACTTAATTACTATTAAGTACAGCAGATGTTGCGATCGCGTCGAGCCGTCTCGAGCTTCCTTTTCTGTAAGTTGCAAGTAACCAGTGAAGATTCCACTCCCACACCTTGACAATAGAAACCTTACACGGCCCGCGACTGACGTCCAAAGGGCAGTATTCGAGTTTAGCACGCGGAAAGGCATACCCATGTAACAAGCGACAATGCTCGAATTGAACACTGTCGAATGAAAGCGATTGATGGTCGTGGTAAGGTGCATGTCTCCGCATCCAAGAAAGGCGGCTCCGACTGTAGGAAATACGGGCAGTAAAGTCAACATATGATGGGGGGGGGGGGCCGAGCAGAGTAGGCTAAGGTCCAAGATCCTCTCATCACTCCTCTTTCGAGGTTCCCAATCGCCGTCCTCCGAGAGGTCCACTGACCTTTCGCCACCAAGTACCGCGACGGCAAGCGGCATTTGGTTATTTTGCGCCTGCAACTTCTTCTCGAACTACCACAGCGACTCGGGTACATACAGACAAAGTGGTACAAGCAATATATACAGATACAGTTGTTTACGGTGCTAGCTCCAACATCGAAGTACGTGAAAGGTGGATCTCTTTGCCATCTTGGTAGGCGAAACGTAATACGTTACAATTCCCTGTGGCCGATGGAGATAGGAAGGTGGAGACCGGCAGTGGCGAGTTGTGGCTGTCGCAGCTGAAGTTTTTTGAGATCGCACAACAGAGGTAACCGACGCTCCCACTTCATGACCGTCTTTGGAATGGCGGAAAGTTGTTGCCCTAGTGACCATCGTTGCCAGTCAGGGAAATCTTCATTCTCCTTGCGGGTCACCATGGCGGCCTCGAAATGTAATGCCGCCTCGTCGTATCGTTGCGTCCTCACTAAGATTCCGGCCTTCCGTTCCAGGGAATTCGCCACCTCCGAGTGCCTTTTCTGCCTACGGCACACAGCGATGATGTGATCGTGCCGAACGAGTGCGCCATCCCAACCACCTTGGTCACTGTTCAATCCTGCAAGAGTAGAAGCGACCTGCTTTGAATCCTCTTGTAGTGACTGTTCTTGCCGCAAAAGGTACAATTCCTCTGATGCTAACGCGGCTTCGTCGAGTTTTGATTGACTTCGGAAGCACATTTCCAACTCCTGGAGGGCCTGTGTGACCTCATACCGAAATCCCCTCTGTTGACCAATTGAAATCGAGTCCCGAAACAGTTCTTCAGCTTGGCGCAAATCTCCTGACTGCGTCTTGAGTCTACCTAGTTGCCATGAAGTCGTACATACACCATACTCCCACCCAATATCCCGAGCGATTCTATTCGCTCCTAAAGTGGCTTCAGCAGCCATGACGAGATCAGAGAAGGTGTAGGACGTGTACCCAAGGGTATTCAGCGCTCTGGCGAGTGCCATCCGGTCGCCCGACCGAGACGCAAGGGTCACGGCTTCGTCTAGTGTGGATCGTGCCACTTCTCTACGCCATCGATAAGTATGAACTGCCCCTATTCTCTCTAGGCACAGTGCCGCACCAGCATCGTTTCCATGGGAACGATAAATTTCGAGGCTCTCGTTTAGGCTCGCCAATGCCTCTTCAGGCCTGTGCCGAAGATAGAGCGAATCTCCAAGCCAGAACGAGGCATCCGCTATCCCGAGTGCGTCGTCGAGTGTCCTATAATGACCGAGGGCGGTGGTAGCAGTGGCAGTGGCGTTATCAAAGTCCCCCAAGTTGTATGCCGCGGCAGCCTGTTTCCGGAGAACACTTGCGATGCCCTTGAGATTCGCTTCCGCTTCGAATAATCGCAGAGCTTCCTCAAGGTACCTATTGCTCTCAATGCGGTTTCCTTTCCAGGTCTCGAGTTCCCCTAGGCTCTCCAACAATGCGGCTGAGCGGCTGTGGTGATCGGCGTTCGCAGCAGTGGGGGTGCAGCGGGGCTGTTAGTGCAGATATTAGGGATGCCCTAGATAGAGAAACTGGGCCGAGGATGCTTACGAGGTTGTAGATTGTACTTTTGCACATCTTGGCTGTTGGTCGTTGTTGGGGGTCAAGGTTCCAGCACCTTCTCATCAGGTCCCAAACCTGAAGGCTATCGCTGAGACGGGACACGCCATCAACCTGAGGCAGAGGGCTCTCGAAGATCTGGCGCATGATAGCGTAATCGGCAAAGGTGCCCTCATATGGTAAATTCCCCGTCATGATCTGCAAATCGAGAAATGTTACCGTCGAGCGAGAGCACAGATACTATGAGAACACATACCTCCCAAACCAGCCACGCCCAGGCATATATGTCGCTAGTTGGTGCGCGCGGTGCGTTGTTTAAGATCTCGGGACTGCACCAGCGAATCGAACCTTTCGCGCCCGTCGATGTCTCCAGTCTTCCGAACCCGCTATCCTCATGGAGTCGCGCAAGACCAAAGTCGCAGAAGCGGGCCTTATAGTCGGCGCCGACCAGGACATTAGCCTTGAATCAAGGAGGCATTCAGAGACCGATGGATCCTCGCTCGAAGACAGTGCGGCTTACGGCTTTGATGTCCCCATGGCAAACCGGTGGGTCCCGTTGGTGAAGAAAGGTCAACGCATCGATGGTATCGTAAATCTAAGACAAGGTGATTAACGAGTTTATGGTACAATCATGCGGCTTCATTCGCAACGCACCAGCGACAGCTTTTCGGGAACCTCCGGGTTGTGCTTCTTGATGAATTCACTAACATTCCCATTGTGTTCCCATGGTGAGAGCAGCCAAGCCTCTGCGCGCTTGAAGTTGGCATAAAACCCGAGGAACTTGGCGATCCCAGGATGCTCCTCGAGGCTGGACCACACTAGCATCTCCCTTGTGAACGCCTGCCGTTGATCGACTTCAGTAGCCTGAGAGTACTAAGACGTGCCAGACGTACTCGTTTCACCCGCGGGGTACTGAAGACTGGCGGGACCTTGATCTGTTTTACAGCCACTAACTGCGGTGGACCGTACCAACGTGAGGCTAGCCCGGCAGGAAGATAGGCGGACTCGTGCAGCTCAGCGCGGAGAACGATACCAAAACCTCCCTGGGGAGGGTCCTCGTGATCTAGAAATACAATTTTGCGACGGTCGACTTGAAACCTTTTGAGTTTCTCGTATTCTTCGTTCTGGAGGGAAAAGAGCGCATCAACCCACGATATTCTAAATTGGACTAGACAGGCACATACCACCGCTTCTGCCCCCGCGCTCTTCGGCTGCGTAGCTCCCGTTGCGGACATCGCTTTATGCAGCGTCTATCGGAGCTCCGTGATGCGGGGTGGAGAGCGAAGTGTGTGTCCGCTGGCTGAGGAAGGGTTGTCGACCTTCTCAAGCAGTGCGAGTCTGGCGTGCACGTCCTGCTACATGATCTCACGGGCGCTTCGATTTAAACAACCCCTAAAACAATAGATTCGCCGTTCGCCCTCTTCCAATAACACGAGACCCTAATGAGACTCCTCCGTTCGACGTTGGTAAGTGGCCGCAAATGAGCGAGAGTTCCTGGAATACCATGAGGGGGTCTCTGGCTCAAACAACCAAAATACCTCCTCCCTTATTCGATCCCCCTCCCCCTTTCCATATAATCTTAGTTTGCCCCAAGTTAGATAGTTGTTAATTTCTCCCTTGCTCGTCTCTGGTTAGGGGCCGGCAACGCACTCCTAATCACCAAACGACTTACCATGAAGTTCAGCACATGTTGCGATCGCGTCGAGCCTCCAGGAGCTTGCTGTTTCTCGGCCAATGTCCTTGTCGGCCGCCGAACGATGCCCTCAGCGCTGAACGATGTCAGATTTCTGGCTAGTACTAGCGCTTCGACGGCGGTGAACGTCATGGTCTTGGTTTCATCAGGAAACTTTGGAAGTGTATGCACCCTGGTCCCGCGCTATGGGGTGGCGTGGAACCATCCGGGGCAGATCTCGAGGTCGCGAAGCGCCAGATCCAGTCGAAGGACGAAACTCTTGCAATAGTGAAGAGTCCTTCGGGGAGTGTGAACAAGTTTATGTTACGGCAAAGGATCCGCTCGCAGGTTTCTTTGAACATTCTGTTGACTATGCGGCTCGGAATACTTGCTCGTCTGCGGTACGCACATGGAAAGGCCTTTTTCTAAACCACCCTCCGCGACTTGTTCATTTCTTCTAGGCATGTCTAAAAGCTTTTAGAAATAATCTATGCAGATGAAAGCAAAACCTAATACGCATAACAGGGCATAGCACGTCCTAAGTTCTAGCTCTCCCAATCCCTCATCTCTGCTTTTCGCAATGCAGCCCGCACTACTACCCGACGCCCACGACGCAGAATCGACGCATAAGACGCGGACACTGGCGCACATAACTAAAAGGCTACATAATCTTGGACTCATAGCGTGATTGGAATCATTGCAATTTGAGCACCTTCAGCCGGACTGCTTCCACGAAGACTCGAGTGAAGCAAACTGCAAGCTTTAGGCTATTCGGGTCATTTATTATATGATATATGTAGTATTTCAATTCTTAATGTGCCCCAATAGGTGCCTCTCTCACGTTGTGGAGACTGAATGGCTCCGATTCATATTGGCCTCGATTCGAACGGAAGAGAGTTCTCCCATCATGTCGCTCTTTATCGATGATAGTTGTGCGCTATGATCTCAGGGTGAATACCGAGGTGGAAGTTCCTGCTAAAATTTCCGGACAGTTTTCATTTGGTGATGCACTTCAACAGCACTGGCAGCTCTACGATCCGAAGAACCGCCAAGTGCACGATCAATGAACGAAAGGGAGAGAATTGCGAGTATGGAATCCATGTACGGCTAATCCGACGATAGATTGATATAGCGACGGACTGAACCTCGACTATTTTAGCGCTCTGACGTCGTCGTCACAGCCTCGGGGGGCCAGTAGAGACGCGCATAAGGTCCAGGAAACACCACATTGTTCGCAGAGGCTGGGGTCGTAAGATCCTCTCATTAACGCCTATTGTGTGGTCCCTAATAGCGGCCATCGAGGTCCACTGAGCTTTCGCGACCAAGTGGCGCGACCGCAACCAGCTTTTGGTTATTCTGCACCTGCAATTCCTTCTCGGACTGCCAGTGGCTTATGACCATACAACGAAAGTGATACGTGCGGTATATACAAATGTAGTCGTTTACAGCGCTGAATCCAACATCGAAGTCCTTACAAGATGGATCTCTGTGCCACCTCGGTAGCCGAAACGCAGGATATCACGATTCCCCGTGGCCGATGGCGATAGGAAGCTTGAGACTGGCAGTGACGAGTTGTGGCTGTCGCAGCTGAAGTTTCTTGAGGTCGCACAACAGAGGTAACCGACGCTCCCACTTCATGACCGTCTTCGGAATGGTGGCGAGTTGTTCGCGAAGTTGCCGCTGTTCCCAATAATCGAGACATCCATTCTCCCTGCGGGTCACAATAGCAGCTTCGAAATGTAACGCCGCCTCGTCGTATCGTTGCGCCTTCATCAAGGTTCCCCCCTTCTGTTCCAGGTGATCCGCCACCTCCGAATGACTTTTCTCGCTACGGCACACAGCGATGATGTGATCGTGCCAAACGAGTGCGCCATCCCAATCACTTTGGCCACTTTTGAATTTCACAAGAATAGAAGCGACCCGCTTTGAAAACGGTCGTTGTGACTGTTCTTGCCACGAAAGGCACGATTCCTCTAATGCTAAAGCGGCTTCGTCGAGTTTTGATTGTGCTAGTAAGCACTCTCCCAACTCCTCGAGGCTCCATGCGACTTCATACGGATCCTCCCTCCGTCGACCAATTGAAAGAGACTCTCGAAGTAGCTCTTCAGCTTGACGTATATCTCCTGACCGCATCTTGAGTAGACCTAGTCTCCGTGAAGTCGTACATACACCATGCTCCCATCCGATATCCCGAGCAATTCTGTTCGCTTCCAAAGTGGCGTCAGCAGCCTTGACGAAATCGGAGAACGCGTAGGACGTGAACCCAAGGGTTTTCAGCGCTGTGGCGAGTGCCATTCGGTCGCCCGACCTCGACGCAACAGCCACGGCTTCGTCTAGTGTGGATCGAGCCGCTTCTACACGCCATTGAGCAGCATGAACTGCGCCTATTCTCCCTAGGCATAGTGCCACACCAACATCGTTTCCATGGGAACGGTAAATTTGTAGGCTCTCGCTTAGGCTTGACAACGCTTCGTCGTTCCTGTCGCGCATGTAGAGTGAGTTTCCGAGCCAGAATGAGGCATCCGCGATCCCGAGAGCATCATTGAGAGTTCTAGAATGACCGAGGGCGGTGGCAGCGGCGGCAATGGCATTATCAAAGTCCGACGAGTGGTAAGCCGCGTTAGCCTGTTTCCGGAGAACGCTTGCAATGCCCTTGATGTCCGCTCCTGCTTGGAATAATCGCAGAGCTTCGTCGAGGTACCTGCGGCTCTCAGCGAGGTTTCCTCTCCAGGTCTCGAGATCTCCTAGGCTTTCCAACAATGCAGCGGAGCGGTGTTGGTGATCGGCATTCGCAGCAGTGGGAGTGCAGCGGGGCTGTTGGTGCAAAAGTTAGGGGCGCTTCCGATCGAGAAATAGGGTCAGAGAGGCTTACGAGGTTGTAGATTGTGGTCTTGCACATCCTGGCCGTCGGTCGTTGTTGGGGGTCCATGTTCCAACATCTTCTCATAAGGTCCCAAACTTGAAGGCAATCGCTGAGACGGGACACGCCGTCAACCTGAGGTAGAGGACTCTCGAAGATCTGGCGCATGATAGCGTAATCGGCAGAGGTGCCCTCATATGGTAAATCCCCCGTCATAATCTGCAAATCGGTAGATGTTACCGTCAAGCGAGAGCACAGATAGTATGGGGACAAATACCTCCCAAACCAACCACGCCCAAGCGTACATGTCGCTGGTCGGTGCGCGCGGTGCATTGTTTAAGATCTCGGGACTGCACCAGCGAATTGACCCTTTCATGCCCGTCGACGTCTCCAGTCTTCCAAACCCGCTATCCTCATGAAGTCGCGCAAGACCAAAGTCACACAGACGGGCCTTATAATCGGCGCCGACCAGAACATTAGCCTTGAAAGAAGAATGCATTCAGGGGCCGATGGATCGTCGCTCGAGAAAGTCTGGCTTACGGCTTTGATGTCCCCATGGCAAACCGGCGGGTCCCGTTCGTGAAGAAAGGTCAACGCCTCGATGGTGTCGTAGATCTAAGACGAAGGAATTAGCGAGTTTACGCCAGTCATGAAGCTTCAGTCGCAGCGCACCAGAGACATCTTTTCAGGAACTTCTGGGTTGTGCTTTTTGATAAATTCACTAACATCCCCATTGGGTTCCCATGGTGAGAGTAGCCAAGCCTGTGCGTGCCCGAAGTCGGCGTAAAAGCCGAGGAACCTGGCGATCCCAGGATGCTCCTCAAGGCTGGACCAGACTAGTATCTCCCTGGTGAACGCCTGGCAGAGATGGCCTTCAGTAGCTTGAGAGTATCCCGAAGTGCCAGACGTACTCGCTTCACCCGCGGCGTGACGTAGCCTGGAACCTTGATTTGCTTGACAGCCACTAACTGCGGTGGACCGTACCAACGTGAGGCCAGCCGGGTAGGAAGATAGGCGGACTCGTGCAGCTCAGCGCGTTGAACGATACCGAAACCTCCGTGGGGCGGATCTCCGTGTTTGAGGAATACAATTTTGCGACGGTCGACTTGGAACCTTTTGAGTTTCTCGTATTCTTCGTCCTGGAGCGCATCAACGGAAGATATTCTAAATTGGACCGGACCAACGCTTACCACCGCTTCTGCGCCCGCGCTCTTCCGTTGCATAGCTTCTGTTGTGGACATCGCCTTAAGCTATGTCTCTTGAAACTCCGGGATGGGGAATGGGGAGGGGGGGAGGGGGGTGTCTGTGTTGGGGGGGAAGGTCGTCTTTCTCAGTCGAGCGAGTCTGGCGCTCCCTTGTCGAGGTGCTTGCCTGTTTCCCAAACAATCCCTAAGGCTTGTTTGGGTTCGCCCTCGGCCAATAGCACGAGACCTAGATGAGACTCCTCCGTCCAACGTCGGTGAGTGGGTGCAAATGACCGAAGGTTTTCCTGGCATGCTTGCAAGGTGTCTCTGGCCCAAAAGGAATCGAATATTTCTTCCCCTCATACTATCCCCCTCCCCCTTTCAAATTTCGCAACTTTGGTTCGCCCCGAGTTGGATAGTTGTCGACATTTGCTCGTCCCTGTTTAGGTGTCGTCTGAGTGGCAACGCACTACTACAGTAATCACCAAACCACCTGATTACTATTGAGTACAGCACATGAGGTTCCGTCGAACCTCACTTCGCTCCTCTGTGACTGAGGACGATTCCACCCTCACCCCCACGTTAACAATATTGGTATGGCCACGCGTTCGCGCGGGTTTCCCAGAACCAGAACTGTATTGGCTAACACGTAAACTAAATGACAAAGCAGACGGGATCAAAAGCAAGAGCGATTCCTGCTAGCAAGACCCATCACCCTTACCATACCGGGTTCTGGGAATATCAATGCTACACAGCCCACGACTGAAGTGCAAAGGGCCCTTTTTGAGTTTAGACCGAGGAAAGGCATATCCATTAACAAGCTCAAGTGACAATGCCCTAATTAAACCATGTCGAATCAAAGCCATTGGTGTGGTAAGATGCATGTAATATCTCTGTAGCTAGAAAGGTTGATCCGACTGCAGGAAACAGGGACAGTAAACATACAATCCCGGGAGGCGGGCTAAGGCACATTCGTCGCTCAATGGCGGCGATGAACGCTACCATTACCAAAGATACCAAGAGCCAGTTAAGATCTTTTTTGGGAGGTCGGTGGGCTTGGGGTGTCACTGAGCCAAACCTTTGGGTCCTGAGATAAGCGGCCGATATTTTGGAACCTTGCGCAGTTTTGACCACTGGTCGCTTGGGGATAAGCCCAGATCGTACCGAAGGGATCTATGATGGATTGCAGTCGAGGACACCTAATCTACAATACACCCAATGTTCGTCTAGCAGCTCCGCGTCAACATTATTGGGTAACGCATTGAACATATCAAGTCTGCGCAGCACCGGCAACACGTCGAAATGTTGTGAGACTTGATGAAGGGATTCATAAATGGTGTTAGGTGCAGACTTGTAATTTAGCAGTCTGACTTAGTCGTTACATCTCCGGGGGGGGGGGGGGCAATAGAGACGCGCGTAGGGTCCAGGCAACACCAACTTGTTCGCAGAGGCTGAGGTCCTAAGATCCTCTCACCAACGCCTATTTTGTGGCCCCCAATAGCGGTCATCGAGGTCCACTAAGCTTTCGCGACCAAGTGCCGCGGCTGCAAGCAGCTTTTGGTTATCCTGCACTTGCAATTCCTTCTCGAGCTACATGTGGCTTATGGACATACAACGAAAGTGATACATGCGGTATATACAAATGTAGTCGTTTACAGCGCTGGATCCAACATCGAAGTACGTACAAGATGGATCTCCGTGCCACCTCGGTAGCCGAAACGCAGGATATCACGATTCCCCGTGGCCGATGGCGATAGGAAGCTTGAGATTGGCAGTGACGAGTTGTGGCTGTCGCAGCTGAAGTTTCTTGAGATCGCACAACAGAGGTAACCGACGCTCCCGCTTCACGACCGTCTTCGGAATGGCGGAAAGTTGTTTCCGTAATTGCTGTTCCCAGTAACCGGGACTTCCATTCTCCCTGCGGGCCACCATGGCGGCTTCGAAATGTAACGCCGCCTCGTCGTATCGTTGCATCTTGATCAAGATTCTCCCCTTCCGTTCCAGGTGATCCGCCACCCCCGATTGACTTTTCTCGCTACGGCACATGGCGATGATGTGATCGTGCCAAACGAGTGCGCCATCCCAATCACCTTGGTCACTTTTCAGTTTCACGAGAGTAGAAGCGACCCGCTTTGAAGCCCGTGGTCGTGACTGGTCTTGCCACGAAAGGCACGATTCCTCCAATGCTAAAGCGGCTTCGCCGAGTTTCGCTTGTCTTTCGAAGCACCCTCCCAGCTCCTCGAGGCCCTGTGCAAGCCAATACCGACTCTCCCTCCGTCTACTGATTAAAATGGACTCTTGAAGCAGCTCTTCAGCTTGACACAAATCGCCTGACCGCATCTTGCATATACCCAGTTCTAGTGAAGTCATGCATACACCATACTCCCATCCGATCTCCCGAGCGATTCTATTCGCTTCCAACGTGGCGTCAGCAGCCTTCACGAAATCAGAGAAGTTGTTGGCCGTGAGCCCGAGGGTGTACAGTGCTCTGGCCAGGGCCATTTGGTGGCCCGACCGAGACGCAACAGTCACAGTTTCGTCTAGTGTAGACTGCGCCGCTTCTATACACCGTTTAGAACCATGAACTGCGCCGATTTTCCCTAGGCATCGTGCCACACTAACATCGTTTCCATGTGAGCGATAAATTTGTAGGCTCTCGCTTAGGCGTGACAACGCCTCGTCGAATCTGCCTTGATGGTAATACGAATCTCCAAGCCGATATGAGGCGTCCGCTATGCCGAGAGCATCGTTGAGAGCTCTATAATAACCGAGGGCGATGGTAGCAGTGGCAGTGGCGTTATCAAAGTCCCCCGAGTACGCTGCCACGACAGCTTGTTTCCGGAGAACGCTTGCGATGCCCCTGATATCCTCCTCTGCTTGGAACAATCGCAGAGCTTCATCGAGGTACCTATTGCTCTCAGCGCGGTTGCCTTTCCAGGTCTCGAGGTCTCCGAGGCTTTCCAACAATGTCGCTGAGCGGGTGTGGTGATCGGCATTCCTAGCAGTGGGAGTGCAGCGGGGCTGTCGGTGCAAAAATTAGGGGCGCTTTCGATCGAGAAATAGGGTCGGAGAGGCTTACGAGGTTGTAGATTGTGGTCTTGCACATCCTGGCCGTCGGCCGTTGTTGGGGGTCAATGTTCCAACATCTTCTCATAAGGTCCCAAACTTGAAGGCAATCGCTGAGACGGGACACGCCGTCAACCTCAGGTAGAGGGCTCTCGAAGATCTGGCGCATGATAGCGTAATCGGCAGAGGTGCCCTCATACGGTAAATCCCCCGTCATAATCTGCAAATCGGTAGATGTTACCGTCAAGCGAGAGCACAGATGTTATGAAGACACATACTTCCCAAACCAGCCACGCCCAAGCATACATGTCGCTGGTTGGTGCGCGGGGTGCGTTGTTTAAGATCTCGGGACTGCACCAGCGAATCGACCCTTTCATGCCCGTCGACGTCTCCAGTCTTCCAAACCCGCTATCCTCATGTAGTCGCGCCAGACCAAAGTCGCAGAAACGGGCCTTATAATCCGCGCCGACTAGCACATTAGCCTTGAATCAAGGATGCATTCAGGGACCGATGGATCCTCGTTCGAGAAAGTCTGGCTTACGGCTTTGATGTCCCCATGGCAAACCGGTGGGTCTCGTTCGTGAAGAAAGGTCAACGCATCGATGGTATCGTAGATCTGAGGCGAGCTGATTAGCGAGGCTACGTCACCATCGTAAAGGCATCATTCGCAACGCACCAGAGACATCTTTTCGGGAACCTCCGGGTTATGCTTCTTGATGAATTCAGTAACGTTCCCATTGGGTTCCCATGGTGAGAGCAACCAAGCCTGGCCACGCTTGAAGTCGGCGAAAAAGCCGAGGAACTTGGCGATCCCAGGATGCTCCTCGAGACCGGACCACACTAGCATCTCCCTAGTGAATGCCTGCCACAGATCGACTTCAGTAGCCTGAGAGTACCAAGAAGTACCAGACGTACTCGCTTCACCCGCGGCGTGATGTTGCCTGGCCGAACCTTGATCTGTTTGACAGCCACTAACTGTGGTGGACCGTACCAACGCGAGGCCAGCCACGTGGGAAGATAGGCGGATTCGTGCAGCTCAGCGCGATGAACGATACCGAAACCTCCCTGGGGGGGATCCTCATGATCGAGAAATACAATTTTGCGATGGTCGACTTGAAACCTTTTGAGTTTCTCGAATTCTTTGTCCTGGAGGGAAAGGAGGGCATCAACCGGTGATATTCTGAATTGGACCAGACCGGCCCTTACCACCGCTTCTGCGTTGGCGCTCTTCGGCTGCGTAGCCTCCGTGGTGGACATCCCTTTACGCTGTGTCTATTGGAGCTCCGGGATGGACGATGAGAGGGAGAAGTGTGTGTGTTGGGCAGGAAGCGATGGGGTCGTACTCTCTGTCGAGCATGAATGGCGAGTCGGGCGTTCACATTGCTACTGCCTCATTGTCGCGGGCGCTTCCAGCCACCAGCCCAGTTTCCAAAACAATCCCTGAGGCTCGAAAGCAATATGTGGCTTCCCCCTTTTCCCTCGTCCAATAGCATGAGAGAGAGACTTCTCCGTTCAACAGTGGCTGCAATTGACCGAAGGTTGTCCTGGAATGCCAAGTTACCGTCTCTGGCCCCAAATAGTTCCCCTCCCCCTTCGTAACCTTGGCCCGCCTCGAGTTGATCGGTAGTTGCCGCCTTTTGCTAGCCCCTCTGTAGCTTGAGTGGCAACGCGCTACTAATCACCAGACCATTTCATAATTACCCTGAAGTGTACTATACCACATGCTGAGATGGCCCGAACCTGGAACTCTCCTTCTCTGTTACTGGGGACGATTCCAAACCACACCCCCCACACCTTAATAATACTCATGTAACATAGCCCACGGCTGAGGTGCAAAGCTGAGTCCTGTTCGAGTTTGGGGGGGGGGGGGAAAGGCATGCCCATTCGACCGGTGACCATGCCCGAATTGAACGATGTCGAATCCAAGCCACTGGCTGTGGTGGTAAGGTGCATGTCCCGGGCCCCAAGAAAGGCTAATCCGACTGCAGGCCGGAAACAGGGATAGTAAACATACAAACTGGGAGGGCGAGCAAACCCCGGTCGCTCAATAGGCGTTGAAGGCTACCATTACCAAAGAGCCCAAGAACTGGCTAAGATCATTTGTTGGGAGGTTCTTGGACTTGGGATGTCATTCAGCCAAATCGTTGGGTCCTGAGATAGGCAGCCGATATTTTGCAACCCTGACCAATTTTGATCACTGGTCGCTTGGGGATAGGCCCGGATTGTACCGAGGGGGTCTATCATGGATTCCAGTTGAGGACACCTGCTCTTCAAATCCACCAAATGTTCGTCTGAGAGCTCCGCATCAACATCACCGGCCGACCCATCGAACACATCAAGGCTGCGCAGGAGCGGCAACACGTCGAAATGTTGTGAGACCTGACGAAGGGATTCGTGAACCGTGCTATAGCTATAAGGTGTAGCCTTCCCTTACCAGGTTTACGTACTCGGCCGCTGACTTGATGTCTTCATCTGGCCTCGACCACCAAGATCTAACTATCAAGGTCTCCACATTGGGGAAACTAGACAAGATTTTTCCCAAATTATCCCGGGTCCACGACTCTCGCAGCGGCAAAGTCAAGCTCAAGCTCCGGATCCGGCGACCATAGGCTTCTGCAGGGAAAGAAACCGATATTGCCATCACTCCACGAAGATATCGACAACTCCTCCAGGTTTGGAGCTGCGGAGATGAACGATGCCGCTACACTGACTGATGCCCCCAGTGAGCGAAGGTTTGGGATCTCCGGCCAGTTGATAATAAGAGGATCAGGCGTTTCCCATGGCGGAAAACTTTCTGTCGGGGATGTGAAGTTCGCCTGGTCTATGATAAACGTGCTTGGCAGGGTGAGGTGTTCGAGGAGCGGTTGCGCTCGAAGGATAGCGCAAAGATAGGACATGATTTCTTCGTCGTAGTCGCGATTCGGGTTTGGTAGCGATGGGAACACGTTGATTGTCAACCTGGTGAGCTTCATACCACACACGAGATCTCGAACTGGGCCCATGTCGTTGTCGGCTGCCCAAACTATGCCCCCAGCGGTGAACGACGTCACGTTTTTGGCTAATGCTAGCGCTTCGACGGGAGTAAATGCTCTAGTCTTGGGTTCTATCAGAGAACCTTGGAAGTGTGTGCACCCTGGTCCCTCGCTGGGGCGTGACGTGGAACCATTCAAGGCGGATCTCAAGGCCGCGAAGGAGCAGCGCCAGATCCGGTCGAAGAACAAAAGTCTTGCAAAGGTGGAGAGTCCTTCCGGGTGTGTGGAGGAGGTGAATGTTACGGTAAAGGATCCGCTCACAGGTCTCTCTGAAGGCGTTGTTGACGATGCGGCTCGGAAGAATTGCTCGTCTGCGGTGGGCCGGAGGCTCATGGAAGGGCCCTTTTTCTGGACCACCCTCCGCGACTTGTTCATTTGTTCCAGACATGTCTAAAAGTCTTTAGAAGTAATCCATAAAAGCAAGCCTAATACGCATAACAGGGCATAGCACGTCTAAGTTCTAGCTCTCCCAATCTCCCATCTCTGGCATTCGCAATACAGCCCGCACCACCACCCGAGGCCCGCGACACGGAATCAACTCATAACACGAGGGCATAACCGCACATAGCTACAGCGCTACGTAATCCTGGACTCATAGCGTGATTGGAAACATTGCAATTGAGCACCTGCAGCCCGGGCAGCCTCCGCGAAGACTCGAGCGAAGCAAACTGCAGGCTTTAGACTATCCGGATCATTTAGTAGGGTATATATGTTGCGATTCAAATCTTAATATGCCCCAATAAGTGTATCTCTCCCGTCGTGCAGAGTGAATGGCTCTAGCCCATATCGGCATCGATTCGGACGGAAGCGGGCTCTCCCGGGTGATGTCGCTCTTGATCGATGAGAGTTATGGGCTTTAGGAACAGTGTGAATTTCGATTGAACTTCCCGTTAAATTGTCCGGACAGCTTTCAGTCGGTGATGCACCTTAACAGGCCCGGCAGCTCTACAAAACGATCCGAAGAACCGCTAAGTGTACAATTAATCAACGAAAGGGAGATAATTGCGAGTATCTACTGCCAAGTTCGACTCATCCGTCATTATATTGATCTAGCAACGGACCGAACCTCGAGTATTTTAGCGGTCTAACGTAGTCGTCCCAGCCTCGGGGGGGCCAATGGAGACGCGCATAGCGTCGAGAAACGCCAACTTGTTCGCAGAAGCCGAGGTCTTAGCTAAAATCATCTCATCGGCGCCTATTTTGTGGTCCCAAATAGCGTCATCGAGGTCCACTGAGCTTTCGCGACCCAGTGCCGCGGCGGCAAGCAGCTTTTGGTTATTCTGCACCTGGAATTCCTTCTGTGGACATACTACGAAAGTGATACATGCAGTATACAGATGTAGTCGTTTACAGCGCTGGATCCAACATCGAAGTCCGTACAAGATAGATCTCTTTGCCATCTCGGTAGGCGAGACCCAAGATACTACGATTCCGTGTGGCCGATGGGGATAGGAAGCTTGAGACTGGCAGTGACGAGCTGTGGCTGTCGCAGCTGAAGCTTCTTGAGATTGCACAACAGAGGCAACCGACGCTCCCACTTCATGACCGTCTTCGGAATGGCGGAAAGTTGTTTGTGTAGTTGCCACCGCTCCCAGTAATCGGAATCTTCACTCTCCCAGTCATCGGAATCTTCACTCTCCCGGTCATCGGAATCTTCACTATCCCTGCGGGTCACCACGGCGGCTTCGAAATGTAATGCTGCCTCGTCGTATCGTTGCGTCTTCATCAAGATTCTCCCCTTCCGTTTCAGGTGATCTGCCACCTCCGAATGACTTTTCTCGCTACGGCACACAGCGATGATGTGATCGTGCCAAACGAGTGCGCCGTCCCAATCACCTTGGTCACTTTTCACTTCCACAAGAGTGGAAGCGACATTTTTTAATATGTCTTTTTGTGACAGTTCTTGCAACACAAGGCACGATTCCTCCAATGCTAACGCGGCTTCGTCGAGTTTTGACTGTCTTCGGAAGCACACTCCCAGCTCCTGGAGGCCCCATGCGACGTAATACCGTTCCTCCCTCCGTCGAGCAATTGAAATGGACTCTTGAAGCAGCTCTTTAGCTTGATGTAAATCTCCTGACCGCATCTTGAGCCTACCCAGTTGCCGTGAAGTCATGCCTACACCACGCTCCCATCCGATATCCCGAGCAATTCTATCCGCCTCCAGAGTGACTTCAAGAGACTTGACGAAATTAGAGACGTTGTAAGATGTGAACCCAAGGGTATTCAGCGCTTTGGCAAGTGCCATTCGGTCACCCGACCGAGACGCAACAGCCACCGCTTCGTCTAGTGTAGATTGTGCCTCTTCTTCACGATTTATAGTATCATAGACTGCGCCGATTCTCTCTAGGCATCGTGCCGTACCAACGTCGTTTCCATGGGTGCGATAAATTTGTAGGCTCTCGCTTAGGTTTGACAACGCCTCGTCGTTCCTGTAGCGCATGTAGAACGAGTCTCCAAGCCAGAGCGAGGCATCCGCTATCCCGATAGCATCTTTGAGAGTTCTATAATGACCGAGGGCGGTGGTGGCAGTGGCAATGGCGTTATCAAAGTCCCCCGAGTAGTATGCCGTGGCAGCCTGTTTCCGGAGAACACTTGCGATGCCCTTGATATCCGCCTCTGCTTGGAATAATTGTAGAGCTTCACCGAGATACCTGTTGCTCTCAGTGAGGTTTCCTTTCCAGCTCTCGAGGTCTCCGAGGCTTTCCAATAACGCAGCTGAGCGGTTGTGATGATCGGCATTGGCAGCAGTGGGAGTGCAGCGGGGCTGTTGATGCAGAAATTAGGGGTGCTTTAGATCGAGAAACGGGGTCGGGGAGGCTTACGAGGTTGTAGATCGTGCTCTTGCATATTCTGGCTGTCGGTCGTTGGTGGGGGTCTACGCTCCAGCATCTTTTCATCAAGTCCCAAATCTGAAGGCAATCGCTGAGACGGGACACGCCATCAACCTGAGGCAGAGGACTCTCGAAGATCTCACGCATGATAGCGTAATCGGCAGAGGTGCCCTCATATGGTAAATCCCCCGTCATAATCTGCAAACCGAGAAATGTTACCGTCGAGCGAGAGCACAGATATTATGAGGATAAATACCTCCCAAACCAACCACGCCCAAGCATACACGTCACTGGTTGGTGCGCGGGGTGCGTTGTTTAAGATCTCCGGACTGCACCAGCGGATCGACCCTTTCATGCCCGTCGACGTCTCCAGTCTTCCAAACCCGCTATCCTCATGTAGTCGCGCAAGACCAAAGTCGCAGAAACGGGCCTTATAATCGGCACCGACCAGAACATTAGCCTTGAAAGAAGAATGCATTCAGGGGCCGATGGATCCTCGCTCGAAGAGAGTCAGGCTTACGGCTTTGATGTCCCCATGGCAAACCGGTGGGTCTCGTTCGTGAAGAAAGGTCAGCGCATCGATTGTGTCGTAGATCTAAGACGAACTGATTAGCAAGCTTCGTCGCTATCTAAAGGCTTCACTCGCAACGCACCAGAGACATCTTTTCAGGAACTTCTGGGTTGTGCTTCTTGATGAATTCGCTAACATTCCCATTGGGTTCCCATGGTGAAAGCAACCAAGCCTGGCCGCGCTTGAAGTCGGCGAAAAAGCCGAGGAACTTGGCGATCCCAGTATGCTCCTCGAGACTGGACCACACCAGCATCTCCCTAGTGAATGCCTGCCGTGGATCGACTTCAGTAGTCTGAGAGTACCAAGAAGTGCCGGACGTACTCGCTTCACCCGAGGTGTGATGTTGCCTGGCTGAACCTTGATCTGTTTGACAGCCACTAACTGCGGTGGACCGTACCAGCGCGAGGCCAGCCCGGCGGGAAGATAGGCGGACTCGTGTAGCTCAGCGCGTAGAACAATACCGAAACCTCCCTGGGGTGGATCATCGTGATTTAGAAACACAATTTTGCGATGGTCGACTTGGAACCTTTTGAGCTTCTCGTATTCTTCGTCCTGGAGGGAAAAGGGAGCATCAATGGGAGATATTCTGAATTGGACCAGACGGGCGCTTACCACCGCTTTGGCGTTGGCGCTCTTCGGTTGCGTAGCCTCCGTGGTGGACATCGCTTTACGCCGTGTCTAGTGTATTGGAGTTCCGGAATGGGGGATGAGAGGGAGAAGTGTGTGTGTGTGTTTGGGGGGAAGGGATGGGGTTGTCCTCTCTGTCGAGCATGAATGGCGAGTCTGGCGTTCACATGGCTATCGCCTCATTGCCGCGGGCGCTTCCGGCCACCGGCCTCGTATCCCTGAAGCTTACAAAGCAATTTGTGCCTTCCCCTCTCTCCCTCGTCCAATAGCATACGAGAGAGACTCTTCCATTCAACGGTGGTGAATGGCTTGCAATTGACCAATCGAAGGTTTTCCTGAAAGGCCAAGCCGTCTTCGGCTCCAAATATTTCCCCTCCACCTTTCGTAACCTTTGTCGCCTCGGGTTCGATGGTTGTCGCCCTTTGCTCGTCCCCGGGCCCCTTTGGCTTGAGTGGCAACGCACTACCAATAACCAGACCATTTCATCATTACTGTGAAGTGTACTATGACACATGCTGAGATCGCGTCGAACCTGTCTCCTTCTCTGTTACTGAGGACGATTCCAACCCCACCCCCCACCCCCCAACCTCAACAATACCCATGTAACATAGTCCACGACTGAAGGGCAAAGAGTACTGCCCGAGTTTAGGACGGGGAAGGCTTGCCCATTCGACCGGTGACACTGCCCCAATTGAACGATGTCGAATCCAAGCCATTGGTAAGGTGCATGTCCTGGCCGCAAGAAAGGCTAATATTATAATCCAGGAAACATGCACAGTAAACATACAATGTGGGAGGGCGAGCAAACCCCGATCGCCCAATATGTATGCGTTGAACGCTACCATTACCACAGAGCCCAAGAACCGGTTAAGATCCTTTTCTGGGAGGTTGTTGGACTTGGGATGTCATTCAGCCAAATCTTTGGGTCCTGAGGTAGGCGGCCGATACGTTGCAGCCCTGAGTATTTTTGATCGTCAGTTGCTTGGGAATAGGCCCAGATGGTACCGAAGGGATCGATCAAGGATTCCAGTTGAGGACACCTGCTCTTCAAATCCACCAAATGTTCGTCTGAGAGCTCCGCATCAACATCACCGGCCGACCCATCAAACATATCAAGTCTGCGCAGGAGCGGCAACACGTCGAAATGTGGTGAGACCTGACGAAGGGATTCGTGAATAGTGATATAGCTATAAGGTGTAGCCTTCCCTTACCAGGTTTACGTACTCGGCCGCTGACTTGATGTCTTCGTCTGGCCTCGACCACCAAGATCTAACTATCAAGGTCTCCACATTTGGGAAACTCGACAAGATTTTTCCCAAATTATCCCGGGTCCACGACTCTCGCAGCGGCAAAGTCAAGCTCAAGCTCCGGATCCGGCGGCCATGGCTTCTGCAGGGAACGAAACCGATATTGCTATCGCTCCACGAAGACATCGACCACTCCTCTAGTTTTGGAGCTGCGGAGATGAACGATGCCGCTACACTGACTGATGCGGCTAGTGAACGAAGGTTTGGGATCTCCGGCCAGTTGATAATAAGAGGATCAGGCGTTTCCCATGGTGGAAGACTTTCTGTAGGGGATGGGAAGTTCGCCTGGTCTATGATAAACGTGCTTGGCAGGGTGAGGTGTTCGAGGAGCGGTTGCGCTCGAAGGATAGCGCAAAGATAGGACATGATTTCTTCGTCGTAGTCGCGATTCGGGTTTGGTAGCGATGGGAACACGTTGATTGTCAACCTGGTGAGCTTCATACCACACACGAGATCTCGAACTGGGCCCATGTCGTTGTCGGCTGCCCAAACTATGCCCCCAGCGGTGAACGACGTCACGTTTTTGGCTAATGCTAGCGCTTCGACGGGAGTAAATGCCCTAGTCTTGGGTTCTATCAGAGAACCTTGGAAGTGTGTGCACCCTGGTCCCTCGCTGGGGCGTGACGTGGAACCATTCAAGGCGGATCTCAAGGTCGCGAACGACCAGCGCCAGATCCGGTCGAAGAACAAAAGTCTTGCGAAGGTGGAGAGTCCTTCCGGGTGTGTGAAGAAGGTGAATGTTACGGTAAAGGATCCGCTCGCAGATTTCTTTGAACATTCTGTTGACCATGCGGTTCGGAATACCTGCTCGTCTGCAGTAGGCCAGAAGCTCATGGAAGGGCCCCTTTTCTAAACCACCCTCCGTGACTTGTTCACTTCTTCCTCATTATGTCTAAAGGTCTTCAGGAGTACCCTATACACATAATAGCAAAGCATAATACGCAAAATAGGGCATCGCACATCCTCTTCTAGCCTTCCCAGTCCCTCATCTTGCCATTCGCAATGCAATCCGTACTGTCACCTGAGACCCGCGAACACAGAAGTATTGTATAACACAAACACATAAACGTATATAGCCACACGGCTACATAAATTTGGACTCCTAGCCTGATTGGAATCATCGCAATTCAGCACCTCCAGCCCGGACTTGCCCGTGAAAATTCAAGGATCACCGCAAACTGCAAGCTTTAGACCAACGGGGTCATTTTCAAGATTATATATGTAGTTTTAATAAGTGCCTCTCTCACGTTGAGGAGACTGAATGGCTTCGGTCAATATTGGTATCGATTCGGACGGAAGAGAGCTCTCCCATGATGTCGCCCTTGATTGATGAGGATAATGCGCTTTAGGCTCAGTGTGAATACCGAGGTTGAAGTTCCTGCTAAATTGTCCGGATAGTTTTCAGTTGGTGATGGACCGTACAGTAATTAACAGCCCTAGCAGCTCTGTAAAACCTCGGATCCGAAGAACCACTAAGTCCGCAATGAATTAACGAAAGAGAGAGAATCGTGAGTATCTACTCACAAGTTCGACTAATCCGGCATTAGATTGATATAGGAATGGACCGAACCGAACCTCAAGGATTTTAGCTGTCTGGCTTGGTAGTCACAGCCGCGGGAGGGGGGGGGGCAATAGAGACGTAGGGAAACATCAGCGTATTCGCAGAGGCTGGGGTCCTAAGATTCTCTCATCACTACCTATCCTGTGGTCCCCAGCGGTCATCGAGGTTCCCTGAGCTCACGTGAACCAGACGGCGACGGCAAATGGCTTTTGGTCGTTTGGTTATTCTCCGCCTGCAATTCCTTCTCCAAATATCAGTGCCATACGTATACGTACATACAAAGAAGGTGGTACATGCAATATATACAGATGTAGTCGTTACAGCTCGGGCTCCAACATCGAAGTCCGTACAAGATGATGGATCTCTTTGGAAACTCGGTAGCCGAAACGCAGGATATTACGATTCCCCGTGGCCGATGGCGATAGGAAGTTTGAGACTGGCAGTGACGAGGTGTGGCTGTCGCAGCTGGAGTTTCTTGAGATCGCACAACAGAGGTAGCCGACGCTCCCACTTCATGACCGTCTTCGGAATAGCGGCGAGTTGTTCGCGCAGTTGCCACCACGAGTCGTACCGGTAATCGGAATCATCATTCTCCCTACGGGTCACCATGGCGGCTTCGAAATGTAACGCCGCCTCGTCGTATCGTTGCGCCTTCACCAAGGTTCCCCCCTTCCGTTCCAGGTGATCCGCCACCTCCGAATGACTTTTCTCGCTACGGCACACAGCGATGATGTGATCGTGCCAAACGAGTGCACCATCCCAATCACCTTGATCACTTTTCAATTCCACAAGCGTAGATGCGATCTCCTCTGGACTATGTCGTAGTGACTGAGTTTGCCACGAGAGGTACAATTCCTCTAATGCTAAAGTTGCTTCGGCGAGTTTCGATTGTCTTCGGAAGCACCTTCCCAAGTGCTCGAGGCCCCACGCGACCTCATGCCGATCCTCCCGCCGTCGACCAATTGAAATGGATTCTTGAAGCAACTCTTCAGCTTGACGTAAATCTCCTGACCGCATCTTGAGTATACCTAGTTGCCGTGAAGTCATACATACGCCCTCCTCCCATCCAATATCTCGGGAAATTCTATTCGCTTCTAAACTAGCGTCGGCGGCCTTGATGAAATCAGACAAATGATAGGACGACGACCCAAGCTTTTCAAGCGCTTTAGCGAGTACCATTCGGTCGCCCGACCGAGACGCAACAGCCACGGCTTCGTCTAGTGTAGATCGTGCCGCCTCTACACGCCGTGTATTAGCGTGAACTCCTCCCATTATTGCGAGGCATAATGCAGCACCAACATCGTTTCCATGGGAGCGATAGATTTGTAGGCTCTCGCTCAGGCTTGACAGCGCCTCGTCGTACCTGGAGCGTACCTGAAGTGAGTCTCCAAGCCAGAGTAAGGCATCCGCTATCCCCAGAGCATCGTTGAGAGTTCTATAATGATCAAGGGCGGTGCTAGCAGTGGCGATGGCGTTATCGAAGTCCCCGGAGTAGTATGCAGCGGCAGCCTGTTTCCGTAGAACGCTTGCGATGCCCCTGATATCTGTTTCGGCTTGGAATAATCGCAGAGCTTCATCGAGGCACCTATTGCTCTCAGTGAGATTCCCTTTCCAGGTCTCGAGGTCTCCGAGGCTTTCCAACAATGCAGCTGAGCGGTTGTGGTGATGGGCATTCGCAGCAGTGGGAGTGCAGCGAGGCTTTTGGTGAAGAAATTAGGGGTGATTTCGATCAAGAAACAGGTTCGGGGGGACTTACGAGATTGTAGATCGTCGTCTTGCATATCCTGGCGATCGGTCGTTGTTGGGGGTCAAAGTTCCAGCACCTCATCATCAGCTCCCAAACTTGAAGGCAATCGCTGAGACGGGATACGCCATCAACCTGAGGCAGAGGGCTCTCGAAGATTTGGCGCATAATAGCGTAATCGGCAAAGGTTCCCTCATATGGTAAATCCCCCGTCATGATCTGAGAAAATCGATAGGTGTTACCGTCGAGCAAGAGCACAGATATTATGAAGACACATACCTCCCAAACCAGCCACGCCCAAGCATACACGTCGCTGGTTGGTGCACGCGGTGCGTTGTTCAAGATCTCAGGACTGCACCAGCGAATCGACCCTTTCATGCCCGTCGACGTCTCCAGTCTTCCAAACCCGCTATCCTCATGTAGTCGCGCAAGACCAAAGTCGCACAAACGAGCCTTGTAATCGGCGCCGACCAGAACATTGGCCTTGAAAGAAGAATGCATTCAGGGACCAAATGGATCCTCGATCGGGAAAGTCTGGCTTACGGCTTTGATGTCCCCATGGCAAACCGGTGGGTCCCGTTCGTGAAGGAAGGTCAACGCCTCGATTGTATCGTAGATCTAAGACGAACTGATTAGTGAGCTTACGTCACCATCATAAAGGCATCATTCGCAACGCACCAGAGACATCTTTTCGGGAACCTCCGGGTTGTGCCTCTTGATGAATTCACTAACATTCCCATTGGGTTCCCATGGTGAGAGCAACCAAGCTTGGCCGCGCTTGAAGTCGGCGAAAAAGCCAAGGAACTTGGCGATCCCAGGATGCTCCTCGAGGCTGGACCAGACTAGCATCTCCCTAGTGAATGCCTGCCATGGATCGACTTCAGTAGCCTGAGAGCACCAAGAAGTGCCAGACGTACTCGCTTCACCCGCGGCGTGATGTTGCCTGGCGGAACCTTGATCTGCTTGACAGCCACTAACTGCGGTGGACCGTACCAACGTGAGGCAAGCCAAGCAGGAAGATAGGCGGACTCATGCAGCTCAGCGCGCAGAACGATACCGAACCCTCCCTGGGGTGGATCCTCGTCATTGACAAATAGAATTTTGCCGCGGTCGACTTGGAACCTTTTGAGTTTCTCGTATTCTTCGTCCTGGAGGGAAAAACGAGCATGAACGGGAGAGATTCTACATCGGGCCAGACCCGCGCTTACTACCGCTTCTGCGTTGGCGGTCTTCCAGTGCGTAGCCTCCGTTGTGGACATCGCTTTAGGACGTGTCTAATGGAACTCCGGGATGAGGGATGTGGGTTGGGGAGAGTTTGTGTGTTAGCCTAAGGGTTACTCCCTGTCGAGCATTAATGGCGAGTCTGGCGTTCACACCGCTTCTGCCTCATGCCGCGGTCGCGTCCAGCCACCAGCCAGTTTCCCAAACAATCTCTGGGGCTTGAACGCAATATGTGGCTTCGCCACTCGCCCACGTCCAATAGCATACGAGAGAAGCTCCTCCGCTCAACGTTGCAGTGGCTGCACATGATTTCCTCAAGGCCGGGGTGGTTGTGGCTCCAAATATTTTCCCTCCCCCTTGGTTCACCCCCAGTAGATAATTGTCATCCTCTCCTCGAACCTGTTTCGGTTGAGTGGCAACACGCTACAAATTACTATTAAATACAGTGCATGTTAAGCTCGCGTAGAAGCTGGACGAGACTGCATCCTGTAACCGAGGACGATTCCAACCCCCCCCCGGGCCCACTCCTTGGTCGCATTACCTTGGCGAAGTTTTAACTATGTAACCGAAGAGTATAGCAACCGTCTTCCTGTCTTTGATCCCACTCACTCATCCGCACAACCGCGGTTCATCGTCCTGCACGCTTTGAGTCTACACCTCTCCTATGCGAGGTTGGGGGATCCGTCGTCTTTGCAGTCCTTCCATCACGACTTTAGCCTGTTCCCTTCTCTGTCCTTTAGTGTCTACCCTCATGCTCACTCTGCAGTTTTGCCTTCAACTACCAACCCTGTGGCGCTGTTTATGCCGCGTGGCGGTTATTTTCCTTCCTGCCCACAGCCTACGTATACGTTAGTTTCCTCCTGAGACCAAGGCTCAATCGGGCCTAGAATTCTATTCAGAACCTCGCCTAGGCGGTAGCGATAAGGCGATGTCCCATGCTCGTCCCTGGTGAGGGGTCGCGTGGCGGCAACGCACTCCTAATCATCAAACGACTTACTATGAAGTTCAGCACATGTTGAGATCGCGTCGAGCCCTTCCTGTTCTATAAGCGACAAGTAGCTGAGGACGATTTCACCCCCCCACCCCAACAATATAAACCTTACACAGGCCGCGACTGAAGTGCAACTATTCCGTGAAAAATGCCGTCATAGTAAAGGGCCTTATTTTAGTTTAGCACGGGAAAGGCGTACAAATGGCAATGCTCGAATTGAACGACGTCGGATTGGTGGCGGTAAGGTGCATGTCTCGGCAGCCGAGGAAGGCTGATTCGACTGCAGGAAATACGGGCAGTGAATATACAGTATGAGGGGGAGCGAACCTTTGTCGCTACCATTACCAAAGAGCCCAAAGACCGGCTGAGATCTTTTTCTGGGAAGTTGTAGGGCTTGGGATGTCATTCAGCCAAATCTTTGGGTCCTGAGGTAGGCGGCCCATACGTTGCAGTCCTGAGCATTTTTGATCGTCAGTCGCTTGGGGATAGGCCCAGATGGTACCGAAGGGATCGATCATAGATTCCAGTTGAGGACACCTGCTCTTCAAATCCACCAAATGTTCGTCTGAGAGCTCCGCGCCAACATCGCCGGGCGACCCATCGAACATATCAAGGCTGCGCAGGAGCGGCAACACGTCGAAATGTTGTGAGACCTGGCGAAGGGATTCGTGAATGGTGATACGGTTATAAGGTGTAGCCTTCCCTTACCAGGTTTACGTACTCGGCCACCGACTTGATGTTTTCATCTGCCCTCGACCACCAAGATCTAACGACCAAGGTCTCCACACTTGGGAAACTAGACAAGATTTTTCCCAAATTATCCCGGGTCCACGACTCTCGCAGGGGCAAAGTCAAGCTCAAGTTCCGGATCCGCCGGCCATGGCTTCTGCAGGGAAAGAAACCGACATTGCCATCACTCCATGAAGACATCGACAACTCCTCCATTTTGGGGGCTGCGGAGATCAACGATGCCGCTACACTGACTGATGCCCCCAGTGAGCGAAGGTTTGGTATCTCCGGCCAGTTGATAATAAGAGGATCAGGCGTTTCCCATGGCGGAAGACTTTCTGTAGGGGATGGGAAGTTCGCCTGGTCTATGATAAACGTGCTTGGCAGGGTCAGGTGTTCAAGGAGCGGTTGCGCTTGGAGGATAGCGCAAAGATAGGACATGATTTCTTCGTCGTAGTCGCGATTCGGGTTTGGTAGTGATGGGAACACGTTGATTTTCAACCTGGTGAGCTTCATACCACACACGAGATCTCGAACTGGGGCCATGTCGTTGTCGGCTGCCCAAACTATGCCCCGAGCGGTGAATGACGTCACGTTTTGGGCCAGGGATAGGGCTTCGACGGGATTAAATGCCTTCGTCTTGGTTTTATCAGAGAACCTTGGAAGTGTGTGCACCCTGGTCCCTCGCTTGGGCGTGACGTGGAACCATTCAAGGCGGACCTCAAGGTCGCGAACGACCAGCGCCAGATCCGGTCGAAGAACAAAAGTCTTGCAAAGGTGGAGGGTCCTTCCGGGTGTGTGAAGAAGGTGAATGTTACGGTAAAGGATCCGCTCGCAGGTCTCTCTGAAGGCTCTGTTGACCATAAGCTTCGGAATAGCCGACTGTGGGAGGAAGGAGACGATATGCTCCAGCACTTCGGTTGGTACGTCCTGAATGCTCGTTGTCCGTATTTTAGCGGGTGGACTATTAGCTTTGACCTTATCCTACGGGGAAAGGGTGAAAGGGAGTTGTCAGGCCAATACGCTCAGTGCTGGGTTTACAGCAGAATCCGGTACCCAACGCCAGCTTCGTCGTGAGCCTTTTGCTATTCCGAAAAGGGCTTTCATGTCCGTGTTCGCCAACCGGACTTCGATTTTCACAAGAGATAGCGCCGATGCGCTGACGTGCGTTGAAAGGTAGAAAGAACTCTGACATGAAGGTGGTGGGAAGATCGTCGGGGCTGTGCACATGTCAGGCACACATTTACTACAATCGCGGTTCCTGTTGAGGTGTCACGAACAATCAACGAATTGAATTCCCATGTATAGGGATACTAAGTACCGGCTATATATTGACTGGGTGGCTGTGTTAGGGCCCAGATACCTAAAGCTACCTTCTTCTGTGACGGCGAGCTCTGGAGAATCGCTGCGACTCCATCAAGCCATTCGACAGGGCTGTGTAGAAAAAGTGATCTATAACTGTTGACATAGTGCTGTATCCGAGATTATGAGAGGAGATTTGTGAAGGAGTGAGGAAAAGCAAAACTTTCGGATCGACGAATGATGACGGAAGCACAAGGATGTGTGCGAGAAGATTTCAAGCCGCAAGGCAAAGCAAGAGAAACACGAGCTAGAAGCGGAAAAGTATCGTCTTCCAAACGTCTTTGAGCTTTTGTCTTGTTGGGCTACTACTACTTCTTCCCGTATTGCCTTTACTCGTTGTCTACACAAACAAGTCATCCCCGGTCCCCGACGATGACCGTGGACTGGGGTGAGCCTTGTCGAGGTGCTCGCACAACATGACCAAGCGACCAGTCCTTTAAGCTCCATAGGTCCCATCTGCCAAGGTTATGCAGATATATTTAATTTTTGGTGTTATGAGATACATGTTAGGTTAGGGCAGGGAAAGTCGTTGAACGCCGATGACGCCTAGCCCTCTTCTCCTGATGTTACACACCGACGAGGGAGGGAGATCACTACTAATCAGGAATTATGACGTTGGATTGGAGTACGAAATATCCCTGAGCGACTTGTTTGGCTCCTGTGCTAGGCGACCGAGAGGTTTAAAGCCAAAACACTCGTAGTTGGTCGTTGTGGTGTATGCCCACATCCTTCCCAAGGGGTCTATGACGTATTCCAGCAGAGGACAACGTTGTTTCAACTCCATCAATTGTTCGGGCGTGATCTCCAAATCAATCGGTACCGCTGTTTCGTAGTTGGGTCTATAGTAGACCTCCAGCTTTCGCAGGAGAGGCAAACAGTGAATCTTCTGTGACACCTAATGGAAGGATTTATCAGTTGCGATGCAGAGCGCTCTTCTTAACAGGTACGGCCCATCCCTACCTGACCTAGGAAGTTTTCCCCGGACCCCCCGTCT
>WSTY01000053.1:0-43535 GCA_019633465.1 Tulasnella sp. 417
CCCGCCCCGTTGTCTTACCGAATAATCCAAACGCTAAATATCGACATTACCGTCCTCCCACTCGACTCGACCCTATCTATGGTCTGCCTCATTTCAATATATCCTGGACAGCCAACCAAATGCCCTCGCCACGATACCCATTCTCAAAAGGATTCGCCCACCACTGCAATTCTAATATCCTTGATTGCTGCGCTCTCTACATTTAGATATTTCTCGAAAGTGTGGGAAACCTTGCTGACGCTAATTGTCCTCAACCCCAGTTAATTTTTTACTTTCCTTACTGCCACTCGATGAAGGAAATCCCCACCAAGAGACTCTACATTTCAGCATTCACAATCGGCTCTGAGGATTTCGGACTAACGCGCGCAGAGGGAGAAGGTAAAAATAAGAACCTTGCTAACGCTTCCGTGCTTCGAATTTGGTTGTCACATTCGTGTCATTTGATGTATTTCAACGTTCATTATACACATTCGGATCATTTGGTCACGCAACCTTGGTGCTGCTCTGTGGGGAGAACCTGTGAACACGCGATGAATCACCAACCGCTTCTGGACTGTGAATCTTGGACTTCCCATCGGCGTGGGGTTCGTGAGGGGATCGACTCAACCGCCACCTCGCCACCCCGCCACCCCGCCACCCCTCAACTTTGAAAGATAACCAACATTTTCTCGAAATAAGCGCTCACCGCATGAGGTCCACGCCCCGTTCGGTTATGATGGAGACCGATACGCAACGACACTACTTGCGAGGCAAACCTTACACAATCTCCAGAAAGTAGGACACTAGCTAATAGACAACTACCTTGTAGTAGGCGGTGTTTTGTGGACCATTCGAGTGAGGCACGTCTTGAACTTGTCTCAACCTCCCAACCATAGTACGTACTGAGCGGGTTTCGGTGGGGTACTGTCTTCCCAACCACAAAGTGGCCTGAAAACCCATCCCGGAGGGTTGTGAATACGCCATCAGTTCAGGAAAGACAACTCTCGAGCTCAGTATTACTAATTATGAATGCTCGAGCCCATCCAATCTTCGGATTACAGTGCTTTGTTGCCTGCCACCCCGAATCGTGGGTTCCACGGAGGTTGCTGTGCTCGAGCCTATTTAGTGACTACCACGTGGCCTCAGTCCAGACTCACATGAGGAGTGAAGATTCCAAAGCCGTATTAACGCGACCAAATTCCTACCACAGCGGATTCCTCTCTATTCTGATCATTTGCCCTGCGGGGATTGGGGTGGAGAGGGTGGGGGAATAGTCGGGAATGACCTCTGGATAGGGGTTGCTGAGCAATCCTCGGCCGGAACAGCCCGGAAATCCCTCTGATCAAATTCTTAGGGCACTTTGCTACAATAGGAAGACGTGAGAAGTAGGTCCCTTCCGTATAATAGAGACCATCGTGATTCGCACCGCCCTCGTCAACCACACACCGTCAGCCCTTTTGCACCCCTCTCGCACATGGCAGACTTCAAAGTGGGTGATATATTGTTACGCCTTATCACTTGTGCTGATGGATCTGCTCGATCAGCTAACTGTCTCGGATAAACTAGGGCGTCAAGGTGAGAGCCTTTCTCCTAAGCCTGCTCGGTACAAGTTACCCACATATCCAGCTTTTTGCAGTCACCGTTGTAGCCAATGCCAATACCACCGTCGACCAACTAAAGGAGCTTGTCGCCGATAAGACTGGACTATCAGGACCAGAGATAGTTCTGGGAAAGAAAAACACGTGAGCACGTTATGTCCCATTCATCGTCTAAGCAATCGAGCTTAAGCTCTTCTCTTCAAGCTATGTGATATATAGCAACGGGACTGCTACACTGAGTAACTACAAAATCGATGAGGGGACGCCGTTGTTTATCCGCCAGTAACCCGGCTGGTCGTGGGTTTTCAGCGGGGCTCGGTCATCAACGCTTCCGACGCCCCTCACGTGACCAAATCTTAACCCCTCTATGGTAGACTGAAACTTAATACCTATACGCATTTATTTATGTAGAGAGATCAACAATAAGTCCAATGTAAAAGCTAATCTGAATCATTTTTGTTACTGCTGAGGCCCATGCAGCCCACCACAGCCGGAATAAAATGGATTCACTATATAGGATACTTCGAACTTTGCCATCATGAAGTGACAAGTTTGTTTGGTTGTGGTTGTCGGGGAATATTGGAGAGACAGTCGAGGGCTTGTTCAATCGTTGCCAAGCTCGAACCTTCGTACGTTCGACGGCCCTTGACATGCTTGATGAATCGGATTAAGGTTGCAATATCAACTCCGCTGTCCTGCTCTCCGAGACGCCCAAGGAGGCCCGAGTCTTTGTCCACGATAGAGGCGGAAAGTTTCCTGACTATGCCATACATCAGGTCTGTACCCCAGTCAATTGGGGGCCCATCGAAAACTTCGAGTAACGGACGTAAAGCGATGACTACCGGAATGCGGGCCGAACTCCCTGAACTTATGCTTTCCTCGACCACTTGAGCGAGTCCATCTGAAGTAATTATCAGCTGAGTGCACCAATCCGATGATTTTGACTTTGCAATGTGAACCATGATCGAAGCCAATTCCTCCTGTTTCCGATGGTCATAGGTGGTCTTGAACCCCTCAAGAAGATTGGGAATGAACGGGCTTTCTTTCCAAAGTTCCGTTGCTTTCGACTCATTTGGCATCCAAATGGAGGGATATTCGGCGAAATACGTCAGCCATTTCCACTTGTCCAGTCCATCTGCTGCCGACACCAAGTATGGAATGATTCCAGGCTCGTTTCCAAGGGATTTGGGCGGTAAATCGGCGATGTCTCGTGCAATGGCATTTAAGGTGGAAAATGTAAATTGCTGAAGATTGAACTCATCCATCTCCGGTCTGCAAGTCTTGGATCCGGTAATGATGTAGTTCAACGCCGCGTATATAGCGTCGCGGCTGGTTTGGTCGATCTCGAACGCCCTAACGGTAGCGACGGCTTTCATCACTGAGCGAATCCAGCTGAAGCTACAGCGTTCCTTCTTCACGTCAACTCGTTTGATGAGACCAAGAATGAAATCGGGCAATGGCTGACGCAGTTTATCGAGGGATGGACCGTCGACCTCATTAGAATTAGATCGACGATAGTCGTGAACCTTCTGCATAAATGCCGCGTATATCTCAGACAAGGCGTCTAGCTGCCTGGGATCGCTGATTGCACTGAAGACCTTGTCGTGTACGGTTAGCGCCGCGGCCAGGTGCTGAACGAGGTCCTTCCTTTGGAAAAGGCGTCAAGACAAGATCCTCGATCAATTAACCCGTAGTGACACAAACATACCCGTTATAAGCCTTGATTGCTAGGGCTTGTAAATCTGAGGTACTTTGGGATGGGTCAGACCGTGCGGTGATCAGGACGGCCAAGAGGTTGAGGATGACGTCGTCATATTGTACTCGAATAGCCCCAACCAGGATGGACCATATCTCGTTTCTACGTTCGAATATTTGTGTTTGAAGAAAGACCTTTCGAAGATCGTATTCAGCAACTTTGAGTTCTTCCTGCCAGACGTTGTTACTTGTGATGAGGACGGATTTAAGAACTGAGAGGGACAGGACCCGAGATGTACTGGATTTACTGGATTGGAAGAACTTGTCCTTGAACTGACGTCGAACCTCCCGCCACTTTGCGCCATCTCTCGGCTCATCCATCAACAGGCGACATAATGCGGCTCCCAAAAATTCTGCTGTAAGCTTGTTCTCCTGCTCTGGGCGGTCTCTCCAACGCTGGAGTGCGTCGAGTGCGAAATAGAGGAGGCGTTGCCACGAAGCTGAGTCCTGCAAGATGATCCTGCGCGCCTCGAATTCAAGGCAACATAGGTTCTGTGCCACGATTAATAGGTCCTCGGGCTTGGAAGTTATCCCCAAGAGCCAATTGACCGTTTCTGCATTCAGCATGTGCTTCTCATCCTCGTTCAGGAAAAATTGAGACTGTGTTCTCTTGCGCGTTTGGTGAAGGATCTCACCAGCGAGATCAGTGGTGAAATTGCGCTGCCCAAGTGGTGGAACGACTAGTGGACCTGGACCGTTCCCTTCGGGGGTCCTACTAGGATTAAAGAGAACGATACCATCTCGATTTCCGATCGTCTCCCTCCTGAAAAACAATGGGGAAGATGTGGGGCTTTGGGGTGTTCCACCATTTGCGTCGCCCATTTCTGGATATGGGGATGTCCCTGGTTCAATAATCTCTCCCTGAGGCTCTCCTTCTCGGCGTTCCTCCTCTTTTTGAAGGGAGTTGTGGAGGAAGTATGTGAGGACAGTCTGGTAAGGACTATATGGGTCCAACACACACGAGCAGATCGTGAAAGTCCAGGCAGAGACCCCGCACGCGATAAATGCAATTACTACCCCTGCTACGGCTTTATTGATGCCGACGAGGTATGGGACAAGGCCTGCGAAGAACAGGACCACTGAGAGAAGGAGAGTATAGGGAAACAATTGAACGCTCTCCCTGAAGTACCACCTCTGGAGAGCCCTAAATTTCTTTTGGCGGAGGCGGGCCTGGTCGCCAAGTGACGCCACTTGTCCTTTTCGATCAAAATTACGTAACCACTCTTTTCCGAGCATGGCGCCCGCCGCCGCTAGCAAACTGCAGCATAAACTAGCGTATAGAAGACAGTTGGCGAGGACGGTTGTCGGGTTTGGCGAGAACGGCGTGGAGAGAGTTGTACGGGGAAGCGTGCCATTTTCTGCTTTTAGTAGAACGAGCTCGAGAAGTGCGTTCGTTCTATCAAAACTGCCGGGTGAGAGGGAGGGCATTGTAAAGGAAATGAATGCCGTGTTGATTGCCGAGAATAAGCCAGCCTGAAACAAGCGAGGGAAAAGTGAATAGAAAAGGTTTGCTCAGTGATAATCACCGAGATCGGGCGAGTTCGAACGCTCACGAAAATCAGAAGAGTGTCGAGGTTGGCGTTTAGATCATTCGACAACTCCCGGTCGTCGGCTTCTGCCAGCTCCTCATATCTATTCCAGAAACCCCGAGCATCTCCGAACTCGGGATTCAAACTGGACACATACTTGGCGTCGGCCGCCTCTGACTGCTCATCATCCATCCTGCCTTTATGAGAGTTCCTCTTCTTTAATCCTTAGAGGGGTGGGGGTGATTGGAGTCGGAGCTGAACTGGTTCGATGATGACTCTGTAGGGGAGGGCGGCTATGATCGGCGGTCCAGCTGTTATCAATCAGTACACATTCAAGTATATATAGACAGGTCCGGCCCGGCAGGGATTGTGTGGGCGTACCCTGTTTGCTGTGCCGAGAAGTACAGGAAAGCGCCACCCCCTATCTTCGATCCAAGACGGGCAATTGTTTGTGCCCGACATTACCATGTGGAACGACTGATGAACACGAATCGGCAGAACCACCTTTGGTCTTAGTTTCAGAGAAGACAGAATCTCGTTACAAGCGCACTTCGGTCGTACCCTACGACAAAGACGTACAATCAGGTGTTCTCGAGGAGGGCCCACTAAACTTTTGATCCTCTTCAGACACAGAATAATATCGCAGTGGCGGAAACTGAAGACAGAACACAGACCTGTTTCAGTACTAATACGTAGATATAGGACGCAGCCATCAAGCTTTGACGGGGTTTCTTCATTGAAATCGTTCCTGAGTCCCCGGTACAATAACCCGAAGGTTTCGGCCTCACGTGCATTCCCTGGTCCTGTGTTTCACCGTCTGGCCTCCGCCTCTCTCGGTAATACAAGCAAGAGAAAATCTCGAAGACGCTCATGACTCACGTACAGATTGTTAAAGAAGATGAGGAAGGTGAATCTTTGCTGCACCCATCGAATTTCCCCGGAGGACTACGCGTGGATGAGCTCGTAAACAGGTCAGTTGTGCGCGATCTTTATATAGGATAAAATGAAGAAGAGTTAAGGCCTCCAGCGACAACCTATGTATTATCTTTGTCCGGGGGTATGAGCATGTGCGTGGCGTAGTCTTTTGTGAGTACGTGCTGTTTTGAGAGTGAGACAAAGAAAGCTGGCAAGTGTATGGCTCAAAGGACGCTCACGATGTGAATTCCCCGACAATCTCAGTCCAAACCAGCCTTATATATCACAAAATACATACAGGTGTCATGGCCATGGCGCTATAAAGGGGAGATCGTCCGGGAGATGGTTTCCAACTATCACCTACCCGTCTTACCTAAACCGGCCACAACAATGACCAACTTTCAAGTGAGCTCCAGAGCCTTATCTCCGAAGCTACTGAAACCGACAGTTTCTTTTACAGTTAAACCTTTCCGATCCGATTGGCCGTAGGTGTACGTGGCTTGCTCTTAATTTGGATCCAACAGGATGACCGATGGCACCCTTAGTAATAGTCAATGCCAATCCCAATATGACCATAAGAGATCTGAAGAAAATTGTATTTCAAAGTACAGGAATACCAATTATCATGCTGAGGAGCAGGTCCGTTGGTTTGCCCCCCCGCAGCGCGTGTTTCCTTCACGGTTGCTCACTATGTCTGTGTCGTTCCTTTTGTCGCCATCACACAGAAATATAGTCTACTGGAACGACAATGCTACCCTTGCCGAGTACGAGGTCGACGAAGATACCGAGATCCTGATTATTCTGGCTCAGATTCCGGTCTGAGCGAGCACCCGAGCCTACTAAATATACTCCTTATATATTATTCATATAGTTTACTCTCTTGACCTAGTTGAATTTCTTGCACGAGCTCTATACTGAAGTGTCACGCCACTGCCGGAGACAATCGGAGTTTCCTGACGCCAGCGTAGTTGCGCCTCTGAGGCTGGATGCACTCGACTTCGACATGAGGATTTCCAACCGAGTCGCTGAACAAAGGGATACCTGACAAGATGAGGAATTACACGAGGGCTGGCTGCCTTTGACAATTTCGAGGCTGAATCGTTTGCCACGCAAAGTAATTGATCATCATTTCACGTGTCAAAATGACAAATTTATTGAGGCTTTAGCCTTGGTGATCTACCCTTGACCGACAAGTTCATGAAACAAATATTCTCTTGCCAATTCTGGGGTGTGGTTGCCGGTAGTGGACAAAAAGGGCGCAGCGTAGGTGGCGGGGGTACATCCACATTGTGGAGGTGTGGCGCTTCTGGGGGAGAGGCCCCAACACGCTTGGGGTCGCTCACTGAGATGTGTCCAAATCACCCACTTCATCAGTCAGAGGGCGCTCCTTTCAAACACAGAATAATATTGTAAGGATCGAAACTGAATACAGACCACAGAGCTGTTCCAGTACAAATACATAGATATGAGATGGCGGCCATCAAGCCGCGGCGGGCGTGCTGCTCTAGAGGCAGGTCGCGGTGGCTCGCGCAAGGCGAGAGGCAAGGGAATGACAAAGAGACCAGGGAAGGAAATGGGGCATAGAAGATAGTTCGTAAAAGAGAAGGGATTTAGTGCATAGAGTTCGATGGGTGTTATATACTATTTTCAATGTGGAATGTCCTGCGCATCGCTGCGCACCACTGCGCCAACAAAGTTTGATCATAGATGCTTCGCTAAGGCAATTAGAGGGCCCGAGCAAGCGACTCGGAGCTTCGCTTAAACATCCTCTTGAGCTGTTTCTTCAAGCTCGCCGCAACGCTCCTCTTGGACCGGGTAACGAAATACCGCTCGTCATCCGCGTTCGGATCGAATTCCCCCACGACAGGTGATGCTGCGGGAGAGTATTTCCGAGGGAGTCCCTCGGGGAAGAACTCCGATGGGAACGGCGGGAGGGGAGGCGGGGGACCGGGCGTGGCGGATGGGAGGTAGAACGCTTGGCTGAGTCTGATTGAGAGCGATGAACGTGAGTATATGGAATGATACGTCGGCCTAGGCGATCTGCGGCGGCTGTAGAATTCTAGCTCGTCATCTTCGTACTCTTCTTCCTCGTTGAATTCGGTGGACGTGGCAGACCTCCGAGTGGATCGGGTATTGGTGAGCGGGTGGTGCGCGGAAGACTCGGACCACCGACTCTCATACGAAGGACGGATGAATTCGGATGACGGCTTGGAGGAAGTCGGAGCGGGCGAGGCCGTGGTCGTGGAACGGATGTCGGACGTCATGGGCGTGTACTCCTTTGACTCCCATGCGAGGTGAGCCAGGTTGGTGCTGGAGTGCTGGGCGAGTGGGAGAGCGTTGTTGAGGAAGGACATGTTGGTTGCTGTCGAGCTGCGTGTTCAAAGTTTGATAACAAAGGTTGGGAACTGGCTGTGTTGTGAAGAGGCTTTGTGTGAAGGGAGCGGGTCGAACGTAAAAAGAGAAATCCGGGATGCCAAACGTGGAACCTGTCGTGAATTGAAAGTAAAGAGAGTCAAGTAAGCGTGAAGGTCAAGTAAAGAAACGTCGTGAAAGCCACGAAAAGCTGGTGAGGTGTCGAAGCAAGAGTCGAACCGTCGCGTGTTGGGAATGGGAGAGTTTATAAACCGCGGCCATCGCATTCCAAAGCATGGACCCTGTTCAAACATTTGCGTGCTCCGTTTGGAGATTCTTGGACGTTTGGAACGCCACGAGGATGTAAGCTCCGCGTGTTGTTTCCCCGAAGAAGTGGACTAGTGAATGTGTGCGAAGACGTAAAAGTGGGGGCGCGGGTGGGATGCTAAACACTAACCTGGCAATTTGTCGGGGGTCGCAAGGGGAGGCCACGAGGCAGCCTGCAGGTGGCGCCCCTTCCTATTGCTTCTGCACAGTATTCGGTGGACGTTGATGCCGATCCCTTCTTTTGAATTGTGGGGCCCGTTGTTTGCATGTCGCGCATCGTTACAGGTGCGCCACCAACAACAAATGTTACTGGGTCGGTCATGTTGGTGGCGGAAGTCGATCCTGAGCCGTGCGAGCGCACGATGTTTACCCTCACGTGATCGCCACAACGTTTGTTTCCATTGAGCCACAGCCGAGGCGTGCTTAGAGTTATGTTAAGAGTAAGACCCATTGCATTAGACAATTTTACACTCTTGAATATGAATGCGTCAATGGGGCGTCAAGCGCGTCAAGGCACTTCATTCTTCTGGCGCGGCACGTGGAATGAGCGCCAGGTGCGCTACAGATCCGTCACAAGGTGAAAGCCGAACTTAATATAATCCGTTTGTATTTAATACTAGGCTGCTCTCCTATCATTGTCAGCTATTCCCGCTATGAGCTTTTAGGGGGGTGTGGTGCTCCTCCACGACGGGGAACACTCTTTAGTCACATCGTCTTCACGGCATCCCGCCAGTTTCTTGGTTTTGATCACCCGACCTTCGCTCTAATCACTGTTGGTATACGGTGATATTATGTAGAGCACCACAGAAATAGAAGAACTCGCAGTTGTAAGAAGTTGTGAACACTTACAGATGTATGTAAGAACACAACATTCATTGCAATTGAGGGCCAAACAGGACAAAGACAGATAATTTGAAAGACGATAGATCTATCGAAGTCGGTAAGCCACAGCCTGGAGTGGCGGGCCTTGTCGTGGCGTGGCAATTGAGTAGTTATCTTGCGGACGTGAGGGACGACGCCACCCTTCCTTTCGTGCTATCGCGAATCCGTATACACACACAACCCCTATAGCACCGTGAAACCCAGTCACTGCTAAGCCTGCCTCGTTAACGGTAGACAAAGGAAGTCCACAAGGAATCGCATGGCGGCTTCGACCTATGGATAAAGGGAAAGGGGAGAAGGGAAACACATATTCATGAAGCACCGATACCATCGGGGGATTGAGAATAACGTTGCTGACAGGGCAATCACAGTAAAAAAAAACCCCATCGAATGTCACCAACGTCTTAAAGCAAATTAGTACTATGAAGGCCCAACATAGCCCAGCAAGTTCGAGTCCCGCAAACCCCAGGAACGACACTATGATTAAAGTAAGGGGAATCTGGTTTGACCGTAATGCCCATGATAACTACATACACACTCTTAGTTCTTGAGCAGGAGACATCGTGCCTCTCCGGCCTGCTGCATGCTCAGGCGAGTGGCTTGAATGAAACCCCGCGGGAATTGTGCGAAGAGCGCCAATTGGCGCGTGACATGTCGCCTAACCACTATCGTATACGCAGCAGGAAGTGGCGGGGGAGGCGATGAAATGCAGACCGGACGCTTCCATTATTCTTCAGTACCTTCAATACCAACTCCACGCAGTTGAATTCGTAACCTACCGAGGAGCTCAGCAGGGTGGAGCATCATCGACACTCTCCCCTGCATCTGTAGCGACCCCCGAGATTCGTGGATGTGAGCGTTTGAGTCTCACCCTAAGACCTCGCTCCTGTGTTGAAGATGCTTTGAAGTCTTTAGTGTTGTCCAGAGCACGTTCCTTGCGCTTCCGAGAAAGATGATCTCTCCGTTCGTTCGGTGATCCGTAGCGTCGGGCGCCGGTCGTCCCGAACGCCCAGTGCGCAGTTGTCGAATGCATGAACTTCGCCGGTCCTATTAGCTCAAGACGCTCAAGGACTTTCTAGCCGACGCTTCTGGCCGGTCAGACTTTCCACACAAACGCACTGGACCCTGGCTCCTTCCCTCTGCGTGATTATCGCTATTCATAGTAGTTTTATCGGTGTTACATCATACAAAAGACTGCCCTTGGCCCATGTAATCGATCAACTAGGTTGGGCAATATTGGGGACTTACTAATTTGTCTCCGACAACAAACTTTCCGATATAGACGAGTGGGGTTTTCTATTTATCCAATATCTTGGACTGATCATCGCTAATTGAGAGAAATTTTAGCCGTTAGCCCCGCCCCATCGCTCGGGGTAAGACCCATGGTTCGTTCGGGAAGACCTATTCAGCCAAATGACCAAGCACATTTGAAGAATCCATAGTACCTTTGCCGGATGGAATAAAGTAGGGAAATCGGATGTCAGGAAAGAATTATGTGGGTTTAACGCGTTACTTCTCCATATTTGCCTTAACCGGATGTTTGTGACAACCTGTCGAAGGGATGAACAGTCAAGTCGGCCCAAATAAGAAGTTTTGGAACAGGTTTTGGGTATTGAGAGCATAAAACTTCATAAATCATTTTGTCTTTGGTTCCATTAGAATAGTAAGGGGGAGTTCGTCGAAGGATATGAGCAAGCGCTCTTGCCAGTCCTCGGTAACGGCCTTTCCCGACACAAGAGTTCCTTTGAAATATTAATTCCCAACGGATAGGGAGGGCGCTTTTTCTTATTCGGGCCTTCCCACTCAATTTCCGCGTCCTCGATGTCTTCCTTCGATTTCGAGGTTCGAGACACGTGCACGCATGCGTGCAGGCTAACCGGCTTGGCAATAATTGCCAGTAACGGTTAGGTTCTTCCCTTGACAATCAGAGTCACTACCTTCAATGGTGGGGTTTTGGCGAGGACTCTTGGTTGTTTCAATGAAGCGTGTCTGGGCCTCTAGCCGCCCGTGCGCCTTGGTTCGGGCCCGGGAGTGATGATGCAATATTGTTGCCATAAACCATAATAGACCTTCACTCCACACGCTATAGCCTGATGCTCTCAATATCTGACATTGCTGAACGGGGTCTGGTGTCAGGATAGAATGAAAACGAGGCGGCTTATGCTTCAGCTGAACAGTTCCTACGGACCGAACACTTGCTCTCTGAAGTGGACAAGGCTTGGTGACAAAAAGCCGACGAATACCCGCAAGTTACAAGGAAATTCCTGGGGAAATTCTCGGTCGGGTCCTGAGGGTGGAAGGCTGAGAGAAAAGACTGAACCCTCCACCCCACACACACCCGGGGAGAAGAAATCGGGCAGGAGGGATCGGTAGATTCGAGCGAAAGGAGTGGCTGATGGGTTTGAGGTTAGCTATGAGGTGTAGTTAGACCGTACAAGGTAAACGTGCCGTGCTATGGGGGATCAAACTTATCCGTGTAGCTGCGCCACGTCCTTATTGCTCGTGTACTAAACCGCGAAAACACTGATCCATAGGCCCTGAAGAATGTCAGTTCATTCTATTTCATGGAGAAAATCGAATTTACTTAACCGTCGCAAGAGAGCAACTTGGAACAAAGACCTCTAGGTTTACCAGTTCCGTAACAGGTCAGTTCCAGGCTCTTCCGATGGTTCTCATGAAGCGTGTTGAATCGTTTGATGCTAACGATAATGACATAATTTGTCTCGTACATCTTTTACTTGTGACCTCTGAATATTTTCCCCTTTGTCTCGCTCGATGCGAGTGATGAGCAGTAACAGATGGCAAGTTAGGCTAGTTAGCGCCTGTTTGGCACGTGTGCTCGGCTAGCAAGGCTCCGAGCCCTTACTCGTCAATATGTCTCACCAACTATGTCTTCGAGAGATGGTCCTAAGTAAGAGGGTTACATCGGCGACAGGTTCTTTTGGCGAGGCGGTGCATCGCTCACGGCATACAGAGTTATCTAATGGTCCCGGGTTGAGCCTCATGACCTGAGACTCTCAACGCCAAGATCAATGATTCCGAGCAGTGGCTTATATTTTCGACAAGTAAATGACTCTTCATTACTCAATTTCGTACACGGGTGTCCCTTGCACAGAACATTCGTCCTGGTTCGGTTCTCATGAAACCTTTCCCCATCTTTCTTGGATCCCAAAGGGAATATAGCGCTCTTCTCGTACTTCAATTCAGGGAATTATTAAGAAGAGCAGATTGCAAGACATTCAATTCGAGCAAATACCGCATGTTCCTATGCGATTTCTTTCTTCCTTCGGGCTTATCGTTCGAAGAATTTTCTCCTGGGGTTTCCAGTTTGTGGGAAGAGCCCTGCTACATCACCATCACATTCTTGGAAGTTTAGAAAGGGTTATCTCTGGGGGCTCATTCAACGGCACCTACAGCCTTGCATCATGTCGGGGCAGATACTTCCCGTCACAGCCAATCATACCATCTAACAGGCTTTCAGTTTGTTCGGGATCTTAGAGTTACGGAAGGAACCATGTGGAAGGAGCCATACGGAAGAGCCGTTCGGGCCCCACGTCAGGTGGGTACCTGATGGCGCCACCTGTCTAATATGGAACACAGCACCATGGTTCATCTTTCCCAAACACTGAAAAATTACCTAAAGCACCAAATCTCCCCAGTTTGATTATCAGATTTTGGTGGAAAGTTAATGGAAGGTGGGTTACCGGAAGGCTGATGAGAATCGATGGTGATCTGCTTCCTACCGAGCTACGATATAAATACGGCGAAGGAAAGAGAGGGCTCTACCATCATCTCCCTCCCCCAAGAATCGATTTCAGATTCCTTCTCAACATTGACAGCTCTCCATCATGACTCTCCAGAATGGAGTCTACCGTATTAAGAACCTAAAGGTAACGTTCACTGCAACGGTTCCGCAACAGTGACCGACCCTCCCCTAGTCAGGAACGTACTTTGACAACAGTGAAATAAATCGTGAAAAGATTCACGGATGGGACTCTCGTCCAGGATCAGGCAACCAAGAGGTTTGTCGCCTCCTTGCACATCAACTGCCGTTGCTCGACATCCCGCCTCACCGAACCTTGTCACCAGTGGGAGGTCCGCCAGCAGGGCGCCGATTCCTACATCCTCCGTAACGTCGCGAGCCGTCGTTACGCCCATGCTTCTGAAGGGCGCGACGGAACTAAAGTCAAAGCTGAGGATACTGAGAAGGAGGCGAGCCATTGGACTATCCGAGACGCTGGCGATAACTCTTGCAAGTTCGTTTTACGTCCATTTTTATACCTAAAAGTTTGAGAATGCTAATTCGTCTGCATAAAGCATCTACCTAAAGGGAACTGATGGTGTCATCGACTTGGACAAGGGCAGGGTTGAAAACGGCACATCGGTCAGTCAAGCCCAGCGCTGATCGGCGGTTTTCTCGTTTCCTGATTTGAACTGTAATCCATGACTCCACTAGATTAATATCCGGGATCGCACTGAAGACCAACAGCAAAGGTGGAGGTTTGAGAAAGTTCGGTGCGTCGATCTTCTCCTCCTTTCATCTGCCACTAATGTTGCCCGCTTGCATTCACAGAGAGCTAGGTGGGGACAGCCAGCAACCTAAGCCTCAACCCGGTTACCGGGGCGCTTGTGACCCTGGCCGTTACTGGATTCGAAATGCCCATTCGGGTACTGCTCTGGACTTGAGTGGAAGCAACTCCAATGACGGTGCTGCCATCATTGGCTATCAAGTAACTCAAGGAAACAACCAACAGGTACGGACGGCGATCGCGGGGATTGGTTTGCCGATTTGCTGACGGTCATGAAAACGGATTCTGTACCGTATCTAGTGGGATCTCGAATCTGGCGTCCAAGGGTACCGGCTCCGCAACATCGCCACGGGCACTTACCTTTCAGTGCGCCCTGATGACAAACTCCAAGATGGTGTTCTCCTGACTGGTAACAAGAATATCACAACTGAATGGGACGTTCGGGGCGACCAAAATGGATACACGTACGTTTATCAAGGGAAATATAACACATATAAAGCTAAAAAAATCTCTTCTCCATCGGCAGCCTTATCCTTGCAGGAACAAACTTTGCCCTGGACCTCGCCGAGGGTAGCGCGAAAGACGGCGCCAAGGTGCGTTGAAGATCCACAGTACCTCATTTGCTCCTGCCAGATATGACTAAATAAATCACCTTGTACCCGTTAGATATGCCTCTGGACTAGCCATGGCAAGAATAACCAGAAGTGGCTCCTCGCCCGGGCTTGAGGTCGCATCCCTGTAGTAAGGGATCTTCTTGAAGTTCGAGATTAATCAAATTAGTAGCACCATCCACATGTAACTCCATTAACTCCCCAGAGCATGAATACGAGGGGAATGTCTGAAATGCGCTCTACCTGGGTATCTAGACTTGCTGAGGAGGGCTCAATCAAAGAAGGCGCTTTCTTTTTTCATGACAACCGGTGTGCAGCTAGCGCTCGGTGACTGTCAGCGGTAGGGGGACATGCACCTTTCAGCGGTTAAGTTCGCATTCTTGTAATAGATGCTCATCATTTAATAGCATGATGGAGCATCGCTCTCCAAACCATGGTTGTATCGCCCGTCGTGATCAGAGAATCCCTATGTGATGAGAAAGGTACCACGGTTCAAGTTGGGTGTTGTCGGTTTCACGTTCCTTTTCCTTCAGACCAGGCAGGAGATGCGGTTACGGGCGGATCACCTCGGCGCTCGTAGACGGCACCTCTTATGCCAAGAACGAGTTGAAAGGCGGGCTCTCTTGCTCTGGATGCAACCATTTCCTGGACCGACGTCCGTCTTTTGACGACACAAGGCTTTACAAAGGCTATCTGAACCCGGTTGGAGCCGCGGCGACCTACCTCCACGGTAGGATGAAGCTTGGGATAGCAACATTGAGACGCTGGTTCTTTGTCCCGAGCCTGTGACAGACCGAGGTCAGCATCTGACTCGGAGTCAGTTTGTATAATGTACCTGGCCGACAATCTTATTTCCGTCTTCGCTCATCGACTTTGAAGCACTCGTAATTAGCGTCGCCATCATTTCATGCAGAGCGCCCCTCAAACGATAGCAAAGCCTGACATCAGGAATCCCCGCCATCCTGTGACCACAGTGTTCGTCACCATCCTGGGGACTCCCGATTCCTTTTGAAATGACCCAGATCGTTTAGAGGTTCACCCGAGGGGGATGTAGAGCCATACAGGATATGACTTGCGGCCTGGGAGGATGAGATTGGAGTTTGCAGGTCCGGTGCCGTTGGAAGAAGATTTCAGCGTGACGGAATGCTCCAGAGACGATGCGGAGCTCAGCGAGGAAGGAACTCGGATTGAAGTGTTGCGAATTCAATAACGGTCTACAAGTGCCAGTTTATCTTATCTACAAGAGAGGAACCGAGAGAGAGACAGTAATACAAGGAGGGCAGGGAGAAGGCAGGAAAGAACAGAAGACACGAGAATCAAAGTGAATGGACGAAACGGAAACTTCGGACAAATATGGAAAGAGCACAGACCAAGGGGATCTATGCGTCGATTCCACGACGACAGCCCCAAACGACCCTATCCTCTCTTCTCTCCCTTCCAACCCGGAGCACCGATCCAGAAAAGCACAAACCAAGCGAACCTTTCCCAGACACAAGTAAATAACCAACTCACCTCCTGAGAAAGACCACCCAGCCGGCCTGATATCACCTTACCACGGCGGCTGTCGTGAAAGCCACGAAAAAGCTGGTGAGGTGTTGAAGCGAGAGTCTAACCGCGGCGTGTTGGGGATGGAAGATTTTATCAATCATGGCCATCGCATTCCAAAGCATTGACCCTGTTCGAAGAGCGGGTTGAACATTGCCTGCTCCTGTTGGAGATTCTGGCACGTTTGGAACGCCGTGAGGATGTAAGCTCCGCGTGTTGTTTCCCCGAAAGAAGTGGTCGAGTGAATGTGTGCGGAGACGTGAAAGTAGGGGCGCGGGTCGGATGCTAAACACTAAGCTGGCAACTTGCCAGGCAGCGTGTTGGCGCCCCTTGTCATTGCTTCTGCACATTATTCGGTGGAGGTTGATGCCGATCCCTTCCTTTCAATGCCATTTTCCATTGTTTGTATGTCGGTACCTGTGCGCACCAACAACAAGTGTTGCTGGGTGGATTTAGTGGCGAGACTCGATCTCAAAGTTTATCGATATGTGGGAACGGACAATGTTGACCTCATGTGCGCGCGATCGCCCCAAAGTTCAATTCTAAGTAGCGACAACTGTGCGTCACGCTGTGTTGGCGGGAAGGCCAGCTGAGTTAGCCAGCTGTCAATAGTTGAGTGCGTGGTTGTCAATGGCCCGCCGAGCGTCTCAAGGCTGATTTCCTCTTCTGGCCCCGTACCTGGAGACCCTCCTCCGTCACTGGGTCAAGCCGAGCTCAATGCTGATCTACAGTTGATCTTTCCCTTCCCAGTGGAGAACTACGTAGCAGCACTCTTACATGACTGAAAACCAACCCTTCATGACCTTCGCGACTCCCCACCCACACGCGACTCCTGGAATATCGTGAACATTAGTCACAGCTAAGGTAATTACTTTTAGCTGCAGAAAGAAGATACCAATTAGCAATCTAGTACCGACTTCAATCGATACAGTGAAAAGAGAGAGGTTAACACATTCATGACCACACTCCGAGACCTTTTAGAGAGTGGGAGTAGCGGGGTTGACTGGGCAAAGGAACACGCCGAGTGTCGTAGAGCCTCGAAAGGGGAATGGGGTATGTGGCGAGCTCGGCACGCCGAGAGTCATAAACGTTCTCAGGATATCGGACTAAAGTTCCAAGAACGGTCGTGGGTGATACCTAACAAACACAGTGTTAGCTCCTTTACCGCGGGGCTCTGGACTCTCCGGTCTGCACCACGCGAGGCGCTAAAGAAACGCTGCGGGAATTTTGCGGCACGCCGATCTGAGACATTGCGCCCAGCTACACCAGAAGAAAGGCTAATACGCGTTGCTGGAACGGCGGCGAAATGTGGACCACCGAGGGTCTCAACTGCTTTTCGGTACCATGAATACCTACTCCACACTGTCGAATTCAGATTGGCGAGCACTGGTAGGGGTAGCAAAATCGACGAAGTCCACTTCACTTAAGACGATCTCGTGAAATTTGTGAGCCTTCGTGCTTTGGACTTTACCACCGGACCTCTCTTCTGTGACAAGAGCTTTGCAGGCTTTGGTGTTGTCGAAAGCCCCACATCTTGCCCTTGCTATCAAATTATCCATTCGTTCGACAGTTCGTAACGTCTGACAGCAACCGTTCCGAACGCTCGCAGCTGTCAGAGAGACGAAATTCGCTCTCCCCGCTAACTCGAGACCCGCGTCTATACGGCCAGCCTTCACCCGTGATAGCACCGTTCTCCCAGACGCCGCCTCAACATAGGTCATTGCGGCCATGAATATATGTAGCTTTGGTGGGGTTCAGGCCATACAAAAGGCTGTCCTCGGCTCATCTAATCTGCATAACCAAGTTGGGCAATGTGTGCCCTGGAACGAATTTTTTTCCACAACCACCTTCCGATATGGATGAGTAAGGTTTTCTGTTCACCGCCATATCGTTGTTTAGCATCGCTTGCAGAAGCGTTTAGCCGCTCACCCGCTCCGTCGGTTGAGATAAAGCACGACTTGCTGTTAGTTTGGAAGACCTGTTCGGCCAAACAATTGAGCCCGGTTCGAGGATCGAGATTACTTTAGCCGAATGGGGTGCCGTGTGAAAATTGGATGCGGGAGAGAAATTACGCGGATTTGACGCGTTTCGCTTACAGCTACAGGCCTTCGCCGGTGTTTGCGCCAACCGGCAAAGGGATTTAACGGTCAAGCCGACCTAGATGAGGAACTTGGTAACAGCATTTGGGCATTCAGAACCCAAGTATTCATGGGTCATCTTGCCCTTCGACTTGCTCGAAGGAGGGGCAAGTTCGTCGAAGGAAACGAGGTAAACGCCCGGGGCAGCATTGGGTGACCTCCTTCCTTGGCGCAGGTTTTCCTTTCAGATCTTGATTCACAACAGGTAGGAATGGTGCTTTGTATAGGTGAGCTACCAACTCGTGCATCGACCGTGCCTTCCTTTCGATTTAGATGTCTGTATCGTGTTATATCCTCGCCGGCCCGACCGCCTTCGGCGAACGGTTCCCGGCCCTCCCGGGTTTCTTCACTTGACAACCAATGCCAATAGAGTCTATGTAACTTCAACGCTGATTTCAGGGACTGTAGAACTGTAGGTCCCACAATGGGGCTTGAGCGAGGATTCTTGTTCCAATGAAGTTGCATCGCCAGCTCTAACCCCATTATCGCCGGTTGGTACAGCGGTGCACGCAGCTATAAACCATAAACTATAGTGGCGAGTCCTTCCTCACGGTATGGCTCGGATCGTTCGGTAGCCCGGCATTGCCCAATTAGGAGTTAGGCTTCGAGAAGGGATCAAGGCAAAACGATTACGTGATAGGGGCGAACACATGTTCGTAGTCCCTGACGAGCCTTGAGACATCCTAGTACGTAGAGGTTACTCAAAACCTAGTAATAGTAGCTTTGAACTGGGCTTTTCTAGGATATGCCGCTGAAGTGCGCCCTGTAGGAGTCTCTCCGTTGGCGACTGTAAAACTCTTAAGAGGCGCTGAACCTTCGCTTGATTCTGTTACACCATTTCATGTACTTTATCTTCCGTATCACTCAGTCCGAATGAGGGAGGATGACTGGCCGCTATATCGCGTCATTCCGCACCCTACAGGCACGTATCAAGTCTCTAACCGCTTACTTGCCAACGTACATGACCAACAATGCCTGAAAAATAAGGTGAATGTAGTAAAATTTTATTGACGACAAGCAACCTGTGCACCGCTGCAGTCCGGATCATCTGATGGTCGCCGAGGCGAAGCTTCCTGACATGAGAGACCGAATGTCAAGGTCGGTTGTTCCAACGGCCGGCATATAATTTTAAAAAACTAGGAATTTGTTATCACTAGATTTCATGTATCATGTGTTACTGGCACCGAACATGCATTTAGACTTCGATATTGTTTTCTTGTGGGAACTTCCCCTCTTCCCCGGGTGCCAAAGGGCGGACAGTATTCTTTTGAGCAACGGACTCCGCCAGGCTTGCTCTGTGACGGCCTCGAATATTCTATGCAATTATCTGCATATTTTCTGTGTTTTACTTTACCGCAAGCCTATATTGGGGGGGAGGGGTTCAAGGTTCCGAGGTGGTTAGGAAACAGACTTGCAGCATTACCATCACATTTCTAAATAGTCCGCTCAGTGGTATCATATCAGACTCAGTTGAGATAATTCTTCAATCAAATGTGTCGTTCTGCCCTTGATTCTATCAATTCCCAACTGCAGCCAGGCCTCATTTAGAATAGCCCTAATCATTACTTCACATTGAGTCTATCATCAGATATGTATTTCGGAGACTCTGATTAATCTCCGAAATTAATAGCGACAGTACCCAAGGTGCTACTGGATCTTGTGGCCCGTATTCGGCGACCCGGTGTCCTCGGCGGTACAAGACACCTGGCCTGTTGAAGTCCATTTCCCAAAGAGCGCACAATTCCCCCCCTACCTTAGTACCGCGAGGTTTTTTTAGCCTCGGTACGCGTATAGGTTCGATTCCATCGTTCCACAGACGGGAGATCTACGATTTCACAGCATCTCCTACCTCTTTGCACCTCCATATCTCAGGTAAGACTTACTTGCACTTCCCTTCACGCATGCACGCCTTGTTCGGTCAGCTCTTGTGCTTCTATTTGGTCCATTTTTACCTTCAATTCCAGCGATAGTACGTAAAAGTTGAGTTGCCCAGCTTGTTAGACGCTTTCTTTCCATTCACACTGGCGATTCCTAATCGAGCTCGGCTGGGATTTGGAAGAGAGTGAACCACTGAACTGGCGAAGAAGGGATCACCTAAAGCAGACCCTGCCGCTGCGTCAAAACCACTGGAGGTACAGAAAAGAAAGGTCAGTAGTGGTAAGACTAAATTCACCGTTCGCATTCCCTACTTTCGGGAAGACGGCACCAGGATTGCACCCTTCGAGCCCATGCGACATCATCACAGCCCCAGCTCTCAGCTTAATTATTTTATAATCTTGGCCTATATTTTTATCTCCGAAGCGAGACTGATAGACTTTCCGTCATTTCCTGTCGTTCCCCATCGCGCTAGTTTGAATCTTGGGTCGCTTGTACCAGCCTTCTTTGACAAAAAAGATAACATGGATACCTGCTATAAGAGCAGCTGAGTTCTTTATTCGGCACACAGAAGATGCTAACTGACCGAATACATAGTAGGTTTACGCGTCCTCTCCCACCTACGGCTGCTCAAGGCAAAAATTATAGAGTAAGGGTGCGATGCACCATGTTTGTTCATTTCTGAGCTATTGGAGGTTTTGGGATATAGTGGTTTTAAGTGAGTACTTGTTATTATCTTCTACCTGATCGAATAGGGTAAAGCCCGGTGTTTGACGAGTGTTCTTGCCCTGCTCTGTTCCTCTCTCCCTGAACTAGAAGCCCAGATTCTTTCACATAAGCCAAGACCGTCATTATCTAGACCACAAAGCTTCTCATTCGGATTAGCTTTACTCAATACTCCTATGAGCTCTTCAGATTAAGGGATTCTGTGCCATTGGGGGTCCCGCGAACGTGAAAGTATCGATTCTGTACCAAAGAGAGAGTCCACCTCAGTATGATACTTCAATTAAGCACGTTTATACCCTATTGGTAGGAGCCGGCACGTAATGCGCAAGATCTCAGGCTTGGAGCATCTGCCCAATCAGCCTCTACTTGAAATTCGACTCGACTTAGCAGCGGCGAGGTCCAATGAGATTATATGACCGATCGGGAGCCCGCGAGCCGCAGTACACCCGTAAGGTGATTGTAGGATAAAGAAGACGGGGACGGAGGAATATGATAACACTTCACGGCGTAAACATGCCACATTCTTCCCAGAAATTTGCCTCGCACTGCCAACCTTTAAGGCCGGCGTTCACACCCCGCTGATCGTCGGGTCGGGCGGAGATGGGGAAGCCCATTCTATAACACATTGCTATCAACCTTAAACTTTCTGTGCTGCTAGGGATCAAGTCCTGCCCGGCTCATCGATGCATCGAAGGCAAACCGCCACGTTTTTGGACTTTGGGCACCTCCTTTCCATGGCGCCGCTTTGTCGTGTTGGGCATCAACATCAAAAAGTCGGAATGGCGGTTTATTTCTCGGGGTCTTACCCCTCAATTTCTGTAGCGACTTTTCGGTTTAGCATACCTGGTCGTCGGTTCGGATCGAACACGTGTGCGTCGCTCAGAGCGCTAGTGCTTTTGACACACCTCAAGCGGCTTTATCGATCCTTACCTTCTCAACTTGCCACAAATTCAGTGCACCCTCGGTATTCGTTTGCCAGACTTAAGCGCCGCAGAATTGATGATGGGATCCGTGCAATGAGCGGGCGACGGTCCCTGCATGTGGGCGTGGAAACGCCGATCTATCGTGCTGAAAGGATAGAATTAATATTAGATCCGATAAGGATTCGAATTTCCTTACACCTCACAAGTCCCGAATCGCCGGTCTGGCGTGTGGTTGGAACCAAGCGACGCCCAGCCGACGACACTTTCCCCACGGACGGACCCTCCCGAGCCGAATCCGAATGATCGTTCTCAGATCATAACAAAAGCCTACAAAACCGCGCCGTAAGTCTAGTTAGATTAAGCAGCGAATAAATACCCGAGCACGAACCTTCCGACTCCTCGGATAGGACCAAGGCTGGCTAACCAGCAACTCGTCGATAGATGATCACACTGCTCGGAAAGATGCGGCATCTTTATTGACGAGAGTAAAAGGGTAGTGGAATAGTCTTCCCTAAGGACACGCGAGTCTTGAATTTCTTCGTACCCTTGTTTCCCGTTGTACCGCTCCATCACTAGAAAAATGACGGGTCGGAAAGTACAGCCGCTAAGACGCATCATTGACACGTCCATCCAGAATTCAAGACCCTCGACTTCTGCTTGCTTCTGCGTGTTGCGAGAATTTACTATGAATCCCAGGATGAAGCGCGTGCTCTTGGCGACTAACAGCACTCTTGAGGGAGGTAGCAGCGCGCAGCCTCATCTGATACTATCCTCGGGGAGGCACCCAGGCCTTAGGAGCTCGTTACCAGGACAGGAGAGGCTAAATCATAACTCATAGCATTCACGAGTGACTCTCGATCATGCAATCTCATCTTTCGGGTCCAAACAGGCACGACGCCGTTTTGTAAGTGGCCGTCTTCAATCATAAAACAAGAACACAATTCCTAATCCGGTATCTATAGCGGCAAAAGCTTGACTAACGGACCCAATTTTGAACTTCCGAAAACTCGGATAACCAATGTCAAGCGCTTCTGTAGCCGATCCCCGCCGAAGTTATTCGCCCGGTTCTAGAGCTTATCACCAACCGCCTTCCCAGGATATTGTCATCTTTTTGTGAGGCTCGAAAGAGTTCGTATCACTGATCGGAGATAAAACCTGCCAAGACACCCTTATTCATTTGGCTCCGCTTTGGGGGTATACCTCCTTTGAAGGTCATTTTTTCAACTGGATCGAGACCTATTCTGAGGCCCTGGTGTGCCATTTGTTAGATGCATGCTATCCTTTGATGTATATTGTGTCTCTCGCTCTGGTCGTGCCGGGGGACCCTTCTTTGTAAAGGCCTGGGGAGTATCGTCCCAATCGCATGGTATGAACTGGGTGAATTGAAAGTCCGTAAAGAATGAAATTCCATCAATAAGTCATTAAGATGCCAGCTAGATCCAATTTCCATTTCCCGAAAAGCGCCGAGTCTCCCCAGGCCACCTCATTGCCCCAGCATTCCCCCTTCCACACGCCGATTGAGAGGAGATGTCAATCGGATTTGAACTTAATCCTGCCATTTCGAAGACTAGTTCGTTAAAGTTTGAGGCATTTAGAACTTGGTTTAACTTGATTTGGTTGCTCATCACCTCTCCTCATGGCCGATACCTTGAATGGGGCTTCGGACTTCTTTTCCTGACTCCATCGAACATTCTGCTTTTTGAATTGTTTGTGATTCGTTTGCGAATTTCCACTCAGCTATGTGGGGTTTTGGGTGGGGGTGTGGAGTATCCGAGTGGAGGCTTGGAGCTGGTGCGTATTAGATCGCCGTCCATTATCAACACTAAGGTGACGTGCAAAGGCTGCAACGAAAATCGCCGTGATCTATCTCGACTTCGCCGTCGGACGTTGAGTTGGGTGATCTGAACTCCTCACTTCCGAAGGGCCACATCATTGCATCCTCCAAACTCGCTCGACGCTGTTCACACTGCGTGCGGGCTTAGACTATATCGAGAGATTTCACTTCTTTCAGTCACAGAGAAGCTTAAGTTATCTGCCCTCATGATAGGCCGTCTCGTCTCCTTCACGTAAGGTCTTCTGGAGGCTTTGTCGTTCGCTGGTGTGTTGTTTGAGACATTGGCTCGCTCTGGGTGGCTCCGTGCAATCTGAGGGGAGAGAGAATATATTGATAGAAAGATAATGTTATCGTCCAATTCTGTGTATGCTAGGACATTCCCCCAAGTGGGGGAAACCGGCGCACCGGGATAAGCCGCCATGGAAGATTCCCAGGTGCGACCGGGTTGAGCGTGAGGGGGAGTACACACAAAGCACCCCCCTTCACCGGTTGGTACACATAGGGGATGATCGGTGGGTTAAGTAAAAACTGGTGAGAAGGCGGCGAGGATCACAGTGGAATCGCTGGGTCAGTGGGGAACGGAAGAGGGACGGTTCGGAGAGAGGCAAGGGCAATTCAAGAGTTACTCCGCTATGTCCGCGAGCCGAGCCATCTGCTCCGCCGCAGACGCTCGCAGCTCCCCCATGCCCTAAGTGTATTTTAACACCTCTAAGTCATTGGCTCGGCTTTCTATTCTCTCATTTACTACGGGTGACAATGTGTTCGCTGAATTTGCTGCATGAAGTGGGCCAACATGATGTGACCTCGATCAACCGTTCGCAACCAGAAGAAAGCCGAATTACTTCCGATAAAGCTATCGAGCTCGCTCATAAAGCGGCTTAAACTCTAATAACAGGCGCCCATTTAATTGCGTTTTAGCATTTCTAGAAATTCTGCTGGTTTGGTTCATTGCGATGACCCCGCATTTTCGTAAGCCTTCGCCAAGAAGGGCCATTTACAGTTGAATTGCATGTAGCTAGTTTTATCCGCTTTTCTGTGCCTCCTATCTTAATCTTCTGCTTCTATCGACTCCGCCCGTAGCTAGCTACAGTGTTTGCAAAAAGTGATTCGGCCCACTGCGATTGAGGGCGTCGTTCGTTGAATATCAAATTACCTCGCTCAGGCTGTTAAATCTAACACCATGGATAGACTACCGCAGTGGAGAAGGATGGTATTGAAGCATCGTGACACATGTGTTTGTTGTGCTTCTTGACCTGAGTTGCTCGTTATGGAGACTACTTTCCGGAGAAAATGCCCTCGTCACGAACGCACCTGACGAAAACTAACATTTAGTTCCGTAGTATTGCACATTAGGATATTGAGTGCTCGATACATGGCATTTCGTGGGGCGAGTGAGGTCTCGGGCGGGGTTTGCCGATCCCGAGCTCAGACAGATGATCGAGGAAGGCCGTCCTCCTTCCTCATGTTGAACGGCGTATGCAATATGTCTTCCCCACGGGCAGGTGCCTTGTGTTCAGATTTGGGACTCTAGGAAGGTGCTGGAATTCCATCCCTTTCACCTTTCAATTGCCGCATCTGCAGTGATCTTTAACATTCCTGGCTCATGGGTGATCTCCTGCACGCCTTCGTTTTTCTTATTTCCACCTCGGGTAAGGCCTAGCAACCACCGATCTGACGATTACTATTCGAAGCTTCGGTATACCATGCATTGCGTCTACAAGAGTCTAGAATGTCGCATCGTCAGTGGCTGCGAGTCAATTTCGCTATTGAGTGTGGGTCCGGTGATCCGCATGCATCGGCGTCAGCTGCCACCAAAACCATCTCATTCCGAGTGACTTCCCTTGGACCATCCCATGAGACAGGCGATGAAATAGTTCGGGGCATCCAAATCTGTCGAGTGTCCGTGTGCCTTCAGGGGCAGGATTACCAAAGTTTGCCGCACAGCCACAGCCCAAATATTGGATGACGCAACCAACCAGTCGTAGGCTTTCATCACAAACCAAAACGAGAGCATTTCGCCTTAATCCAAATCGGATCTCCGATTGCCGCGGAAGATTCTTGGCTGGAGTCTGCTCCGAAAGCGCGTGCTTCAGTCCCCTTGCGCCATCATGACACATCGGTTTTCATATTGTGTCTATAAAAAGGGTTCATGACAGCGATCGAGGAATCACCATCCCTCCCCCAGGATCTGAGAGTCCTTTCCCGATCATTGACAACTATCCACCATGACCATCCGAGATGGGGTCTACCGTCTGAAAAACCTAAAGGTAGTGTTCACGACAGTGGTCCTGCACGATCTCTGACCCCTTTCGTAGTCCGGCACGTATCTCGATAACAGCGAGAAAAACCGCGAGACCATTCATGGATGGGACTCGCGTCCAGGATCTGGTAACCAAGAGGTTCGTCGCCTCCCCCTACACGCCTGTCATCCTTCAAGATCGTTTCTAACCGGATCTATGTCACCAGTGGGAGGTCCGTCAGCAGAACGATGACTCCTATATCCTACGCAACGTCGCGAGTCGCCGTTACGTCCATGCTTCAGGAGGACGCGACGGAACCAAAGTCAAAGCTGAGGACACCGAGAGGGAGGCTAGCCATTGGAATATCCGCGACGCTGGCGACAACACTTACAAGTTAGTGTTACGCACGTCCTTATATGAGAAGGTTTGGGAATGCTTACTAGTCTGCCTAAAGCATCTACTTGAAAGGATCTAATGGCGTCATCGACTTGGACATGGGCAAGGATGAAAACGGCACATCTGTGAGTCAAGCTGAAGCATGTTCGGCGTTCTTCTCGTTTCCTGATCTAAACCGTAATACATGGCTCCACTAGATCAGCATTTGGGGCCATACGGAGGCCCGCCAGCAAAGGTGGAAGTTTGAGAAAGTCCGGTGCGTCAATGAACCCGCCCCGCCCTTCTCTTCCTTTCATCTGCCACTAACATTGCCCGCTTGCATCCACAGAGACCTAGGTGGCGACCATCGCGAGGACCGTCGCGATCAACCAGGCGGCCAACAACCCCTACCTCAACCTGGAGGAGGTGGTGGAGGCGGAGGAGGCGCCGGTCGTTACCAGGGCGCTGTCCCCGCTGGGCGTTACTGGGTACGAAACGCCCATTCAGGCACTGCTATGGACTTGAGTGGAAGTAACCCCAATGACGGTGCCGCCATTATTGGCTACCAAGTAACTCAAGGAAATAACCAACAGGTACGGACGGTACTCGGGAGTGGTTTACCGATTCGCTGACGGACAGAAAAACGGATCTGTACTGCTATCTAGTGGGATTTCGAACCTGGGGTCCAAGGGTACAGGCTCCGCAACATTGCCACGGGCACTTACCTCTCCGTGCGTCCTACCGACCAACTCCAAGACGGTGTTCTCCCAACTGGTAACAAGAATATCCAAACCGAATGGGACGTTCAGGGCGACTCAAATGGATACTAGTACGTTAATCAAGGGAAATACTGCACACATACAGCTCACAGAAAATTTTCCTCATCGGCAGCCTTCAACTTCCAGGGACAAACTTGGTGGTGGACCTGGCCCAGGGTAGCGCGCAGGACGGCGCCAAGGTGCGTTGAAGACCCACAGCACCTCATCGCTCCTTCCGAATCTGACCAATAAATAACATTTCTTCGTTAGATATGCCTTTGGACCCGCAGCGGCGCGAATAACCAGAGGTGGCTCCTCATCCGGGCTTGAGGTCGCATCCCAGTGATTAGGGATCTTCTTGAAGTTCGACATTTATCAAATTAGTTGTACCATCCACATGTAGCTCAATTAACTCCCTGAAACATGAATGAGAGAAATGTCTGAAATGCGGTCTGTCTGGGGTGTCTAGACTTGCTGAGGAGAGTGTAATCCCATAAACGTGAAGGAAACCGTCTTTTTCCCCTACGGTAGCCCTGGCTCTACTGAACGGAAAATGCCCATAATCAATATACTTAGGTCCTGAGAAAATAATAGTGGCTGGATTGCTACCGTTTGGTGCCTGTCAGCGGCAGGTGGGACCTGCGCCTTTCAGCAACTAAAGGCCGGATTCTTATGAAAGATGCTCACCATTTAAGGGAGTGGCGGAACATCGCTCTTTAGAACATCGTCCATGTTGTATAGCCCGTCATGATAAGAGGATTCCTTGTGTGATCGGTGAGGTACCACGGTTCGAGTTGGGTGCTTGAACAAGTTTGCTCCAATGACGGGTCTCTTGTTCCATCCATTCTAGGTTGCCATCGCCTCGTCCATCCGCCGCTTTCTCTCAAGTTGAAAATGGCTCCTCTTCCCGAGAAAAAGATCAAATCTCTTCGCTCAGCACATTCCGGCTCACATCATCCGCAAAGCCCAAGTGAGTGTAGACGAAAAAACTAAACATGTGCGGACCCGTCTTAATTCTTATGGACCCTTATGAAAATTGTGTCCCAGAAATCGAACGTGAAGACAAGGTCCGGAGTAAAAAAAGAGGAAATACTTCTCATGGGGAGGGGAAAACGCCGATCCAACCGCCCAAAAAACGAGCAAGGGGAGATTCGGCTCCAATCGAGCCAACTAACGATCCCTGCGGGTTCCTCAGCCTTCCGGTAGAGCTAATATTCTTGGTTAAATTCTCGTTTCTTATATCCTTCGTGACCTGTGCTGAGACTCTTATCATAGCTCTGTTTGCATTTGGAACCGATGGATATTCTCCATCTTTCAAGGCTTACCAAGTGGTTTCGAGCTCTTCTCCTTTCTAGGGAGAACTCGAGGCTTTGGAGGAAAGCTATAGAACGCGTCAAAGGTCTCCCTCGCTGTCCACCCGATCTGTCGTGTCCGGCATACGTCTCGTTTATGTTCGAGACAGGCTGCCAGGTATTCTATCCGTCATCCGTTGCTTGATGACGAGGCGCTAATTTAATTGTCCGACGCAAGGGATGTCTGTCGCATACGACTAGATCAGACCACTTCTTTCGACTACGGCTCTGCGACACCTGCACAAATGAATAGTATGAGCTCCCCTCTCAGACGGTGTGAACAAGCTACTTATCATCCTCTTTCTTCTCTATTTCCTTTTCGGGCTCAAGCACCGTCACGAAGAGCCTTGTTAAGACTTCCTGGCCCCGGGTACCGGAAAGATTGATGAAAGTCATCCCCCGGTCCGGTATGGATATTTTCATCTCAGAGCCCGTCCAGGACTCACCTGATAACAAGCTATCGAAGCGTCCCTTAGGCATGGCCTTGAAAGTCTTTACATTAGACAGCTGGTCGTTGATGCGAGACTGGCCCTGGGCCAGGAGGAAGAAGAGAGTTCCGCGTACCACGGCATCCTTGATGACATTTGCCAGGCGCTTTCCAGACTTGACACTATGCTTAGAAAGGTTTGGTCGCTTTAGGCTTATAAACAAATCGTGTTGATTTCACATTCCTTTCCCTTCAGACCGGGCAGGAGATGCAGTTATGGGCTGAGCGTGTCGGCGCTCGTAGACGGCACCTCTTATGTGAAGAACGAGTTGAAAAGTGAGCTTTCTTCTCAAGATGTAGCGATTGCCAAGACCAACGTCCGCCTTTGACGATATAGGATTTTACAAAGGCTATCTGAACTAGGTTGGAACCGCGACGACCTACCTCCACGCTGGGATGAAGCTTGGGATAGCGACGTTGAGACGCTGGTTTTTTGTCCCGAGCCTCTGACGGAACGAGGTCAGCCTCTCACTCGGAGCCCATCTGCATCGCTGACAACCGGATGTCCAGCTTTCGACGATCTCTACCCCAAACTCATCCCACTTCTTGAGCGACGCAAGAAGCGCCGGCTCCGCAAAGAGGCTCAAGATCGCCTGAACTTGAAACGGAAGGTAGTTTGGGAGTACTTCACAGAATGGGTGAACGAGCAGCCGAAGAACTCCCTCAATCCTCCCGAAACCTTCTGTTTGACTCCCCGCAACCTTTTTGCGGTTTCAGCCGTGGCTAAACTTCTCAAATCTTCGAAAGAGGCGACCGTCAGCAAGGACGTGTGGGTCAAGAACTTGACCAAGGTTGCAACAGCCAACCGGGTATACCAAGAAAAGCTCGTTGCTGCGTTGCGACTAGTTCTCGTCGGAAAACCGCACCCTCAAAAAATCCGAAGCATAGAGATGGGCAAGGATCCACTTGAAGACCTCCACGTAGATTTCGATTCGGCTCTGGAATTGAACTCGACCCACTTGTTGGCTTTGAACGCCGTTTTCTTCTGTGCAAATTGCGGAACTACTTTGTGGTTCCCTAGTTTGCTCACCCATGGGTGTTGTCTGGTAGAGCCATGGACCCCTGGAAGCCGCCGCGACACGGAATGGATGGGCAAAACCTTTCACACCGCCAAATTACAACCAGCGGCTCAGATATGTTCCTTTATCCCTCGCATCTTGGAGAATCTCGGTTTATCCTCTGAAGTCACTCACGACGAGGCAATGGCCAATGGGAAGGTGTACCTCTGCCTACGATGTGACGACCTCATCGCTCGAGTTATGTCTTTCGACGAGTTGGTGAGAACCTCGAAGCATCACTGAGTCGCGTAACTGTTATTCTGATCCGGCCGCAGGTGGAACACTACGTTGATGAGTGTCGATGGTTCCAATCTGCGTCGTCCTGGGTTTCGAAGCGCACTACGAATCCTCTTTCGGATGATGCTGAAGCACTTCCGATCTTCATCCAGACCCACGGAAATGAAGACCCGAGGCCCTTAGCGTGTGTAGCCACCCAAGCCCAGTTGGATCGACTGCGTAGAATCAACGATAAAGATGTAATTCGCCAGACCAGGCTCATGAAACGCTTGGACATTGAAGAGCCAGAACCATTGCATTGGAGCAGTCTCGAGGGTGATCTTGTTCGCGAGCGACGTAGGACATGCAATCTTTGTCCCAACCTCGGCAAACTTTGTCTCAAAAGGGTGCGTCGAGGCAGATTGTCCCTCTTTTAATCGGCTATATGTTGACTATTTGGCAACAAGCTACTGGAACCAATCGAAATGGAGGTGCATATACGAACAAAGTCAGATAATTAATTCACCCTGCATCGGACATACCTACTAACTGGAGCCCCTCCGCAGGCACGCGAAGACGCCGGACCTTCTAACCGACTCCAAGCTTTTTTGCGGTCGTTAGTTGGCAGTCAAAATAAACGCCACCCTCCAAGTTAATACTTCGCGCAACTGCCTGACTGATCTCTGCTTCTCAATTTTGGTTGAACCCCAGCAAGTCGACTCCAGCGTATCTAAAGAGCGATCATAGTCCCGTTAACCTACAGAGTATATACGTCATATATTTCCAATGTCCTGTGTAAATAAAATATCCCAGTGGTACAACGGTCATAACACATCATTATGTCTTTACGCATACAAGTCAATGTCCGAACGTAAGTGTCCAAGCGAGCCAGGGAGACAATAAAAATTAGAGTCCTTGAAGAGTATGAGAGTTGGCCTTCAAGCGGATGAGCGTCGATGCGTGAAGATGCCTTGGACAAAATCCGAGATTCGACTTCTTGTCTCCGGCCACGAATCCGGTTTGATGGGGAAGCATATTACACTTCTAATCTGCCCACACCCATTTCTCCATTCTCTCCCGCATCTGGGAAGTAGAAGTGAGTACGACGAATGGTTAAGCTTTAAAACAACTATGTCCGGGTGTGGGATTGGCTTACCTGTAACAGAATTCGTAGCCGCATCGGCAAACGATGTGACGACAGCCTGCATCATGGCATGGAAAAGGTAAGACGAACAGAAGATTTTGGAATTAGCATGGATCTCTTCTGACCTTCGTCTCGTTCCACTACGATGCGGCATTTCGGACACCTTCGCCAATTCGACCTTTTGGCTAGTTTCTCGAGGGCCTTGTCAAGTGCTGCCGCTCCAGAGGTGTGCTAAAAGTTCGGATGAAAATCAAATGGCGAGTCAGCTCGCCGCAAGTCGGGCGCAAACAGCTCCGGAAACCCACCGCAAACTGAGCGCAAGTCTGGCCTAGTGAAGTGAGAAACACGCAAAAAATGTCAACCACGACCAAGTTAGAGAGGGATTCGATTAATACCGGACTCACCTTCATGCCATGGGGCCTGGCAACGGAAACAAAAAGCCTCCCTACACTCGGGACAGCTGGTCTTTCGGAGGGAGCGCGAGCATTCTCGGGATGGCAGCTCGATCCGAGTGCCACATTTACCATTCGGGCAATAGAACTACAGCGCAGGGACTTATATGTCAGCTCACCCAAGCCAACCGGCCGCCTTCCAGCGAACGAAAAACTCACAGTTCGAACTTCCTCAAACAGCTTGGCCCAATACCACAACCCTTCCAAATCTTGCCTGTCCAGGATTCGCTCGGCTTGTTCCTCCATGATGATGTAGTCGCATTCGGGACATCGGATGGGGAACACGGTGCGGAACGACGCTTCCGCCAAGTTCGTTTTAAGGTAGCCCGCCATGCAGGTGAAGCAGTAGGTGTGGCCGATCACCATCCCGTAACAGGGCAAAGCGATGCCCAGCGGCCGTCCAGGCGAGCTGCGTTCCAAAGCGCTCAGGGGAGCTTCGTTCAAAAGGAGAACTCTATCTCCACAGATCCCGCATTCGGGCTCTCCGGTCTGCGAGCTGGACGGGTTGATGCGAGGAGTCGTGGTTGCCGGGTTCCAGGTGTGGTTCGCGTTGGCGCGGGCTGGTGCTTGATGCTGCTGGTGTGGCAGTGTGTTCGCTGCGAGTGGTGTCGTCTATGATCCACGAGGCAAAGGAGGTTTAGGTTACGTCGAGGGGGCTCAGGCTCTGTGGGCCTTACTCATTCCTTACCTCGTACGCCCCTTGTCCCGCTGTATCTGGGTCGGGGTTGGTTACGAACAGTCGAGGTGCGTTCCGTACACCTTGGTATTGACCGAACTCCGTCGTCACTCTGAGGGGTGGAGAAATGGACTGAAGGAGCGCAGTGGTTAGCCGAAAACAAAGATGAAGAGCTGAGTGAGCTTTATTCACCCTGGGAAGCGCTCGAGAGCTTGACGACGATGGGCCTGGCTCGGAATGGGTCGCCCTCCGACCAGCTCGGCGTCGCTTGGTAGACTTTGCCCTATGCGTCTGCTCCATTCTAATCTTTCCGAATAAAACTTGTATCCAACCAAGATTACTCGTTTAGGTGTTGATAGGTAGGTTGATGTGTCGGGCACGGTTGAAACAAAGAAAGCTCGAGGGAAGAGGTCCTTTCCTCTAGAAACGACGTGGACCTCAGCTTTTTGTAGCACACACAAGCCATTCCACATTCAGGCAGCTGAGAGCTCACATAAGCAAGTGCAACGCTACCGAGAGGACCTCGCCGTGGCGGTTTGGAGGCACCGGATTGGGGGGGTGTTGTTTCAGTCGTTTCCCATGGAAGCGGTGGCGGTGGCGGAACAAGGACCCAACACTGCGGCCGAGCATGCCGTATCACGTGACCACAAGCCACCCAAAATCAGAAACATAATTGCAGAGAGGCCCAATAGTGGGCAAGCAGGAGGAGTGAGTAAAGGAATGGAAACACTATCGCTACGGATACAGCCATAAAAGTACTCCTTTGACATCGAAAGGAGGACGGGAATAAAGTAAAGAGAGACCAAGAAGCGGGGGCCCGGAGAGTAAGACATAGGGACAAAAGAGAGAGAGAAAAGAGAGTGAAAGGTGCGTGCAATAAAAGCGATGACGGCGACGGCGACGAAGGCCGCTCATCCCAGCCGGTGGTTTTGTTTTTAGGCGGTTTCCTCCCGCCTTCGGAAAGTAAAGAAGTCGCGGACCATCTCGACGATTCTGCTCCTGGTTTCAGGCCACGCTTCAGGCTTGGTTGGGAAGCAGATTATGCTTCGGAGTTGGCCGCATCCGTTTCGCCATCCTCTTCCGCAACTGTAGGAAAAAAGAGTGGGGAACGTCAGCAAGAGCTCGAGCGACGCGCCCAAATTTCCGAGGCGAGGGTGCAAAAACTCACTTGTAGCAGAACTCGTGACCGCATCGACACATGATGTGACGGCAACCTAAGGTGGAGTGAAAAGGGGGGAGGGCGTTAGAAGAGGTGTCAAGGAAAAGAGGGGAAAAGGCCGAAGCGAAACGAACCTTCGCGTCGTTCAACGACGATTCGGCATTTAGGACACCTGCGCCATTTCTCCTTCCTAGCAAGCTTCTCTAGCGCTCTGTCAAGTGTGACTGCTCCGCTGGAGCGCTGTAGATTAAAAGGGGAACAACGAATACCAGTGAGAAAATGGCTGTGGGGGAGGGGCAGAGATCCACTTACTGCGTGTTGAGCGCATGTTTTTCCTGGAAAAGGCGAGCTGCGGTGTTAGCATCGACTTGATTCTGAGAAGGTGAGAACGGAGTGGAGCGCACCTTCGTGCCACGGGACCTGACAACGGTAGCAGAACGCCTCTTGACAAGCAGGGCAGATGGACCGCCGAATCGAACGAGCGCATTCCGGAGTGGGCTGCTCGATCCTCTGGCCACAGGCGCCATTGGGACAATAGAACTAGAGTCACAACCGGAAATTGTTTAGTCGAAAAAGGAAAAAAAAAAACACAGCCACGCCGCGACAGAAAGGACTCACAGTCTGAATGTTCCCGAACAACTTCGCCCAGTACCACACGTCCTCCATGTCCTTCTTGGTCAAGATCCTCTTCGCAAGGTCCTCGATGATGATGTAGGGGCATTCAGGGCACCGGATGGGGAAGACGGTGCGGAACGGCGCGTCGCCCAATTTGGTTCGGAAGTACGTCGCCAAGCAAGGGAAACAATAAGTGTGACCGAGGTTGGCTCCGTAACACTTGAGCGCGACGCCCGTGAGGTTTTCGGTGGCAATGGTTTCCTCGGGAGTGGGGCCCGTGCCGTTGTTGGGCCTCACGATGATGGGGTCCTTGCAGATCCCGCATTGGGGTCGACGAACGCCCGTGTTGAAAGTTGGGCGGAATGGGCTTGATACTGGGGGAGGGGACAAGGGGGCGCTAATTACGCTGACTTCTCGGCGGCGTCTTTTCGACGTCCGGCCGGAATCGAGCTGCAGGGAGGGGGAAGACGGACAACGCAATAATAGGTAAAAATGTCAGCCAAACTTGAAATTATACGTGAGAGCGCTCGGGTTTGCCTTACGTCGCTGGAGGCATCGCTCACTGGATCAGGGTTGACGACGACTAGCCGGCACCGGCGCCGAAATCCCTCGAGGTCCGCTTGAACCGCCCGGCGAGACGTCTTTTTTTTTAATCAGAGGGACAAAGGTTAGACCACGAAGCAGTTCTCAGCATAGCAATGGTGTAACATACCCGTGATGGAGGGATATCGATGGCCAAGAGCGATGATACCGAGCTAGTCGGCGAAGATGGTGTTGCCACTGCGGGTTCCTGTTCTTGCGAAGATAAGAGAAAGTTTGAAGTGAAAAGTGAAGCCGGGATAGCAGTTGAAGTCGGAAGTGTGGGCGGCAATACAGTTGAAGTCGAAATGAGGGATTCTGGTCGAGGTTGAATCTTCATGCTGGGTGTCGGGAAAAGGGGCTTGGGTGGCAGGAACGAGTGGGGAAAGAAGTAGAGATGAAAAGAAGAGGCTGGAGGTTGCGGTAACTTGAATCCTCTTCGAGAGTGAATCCGCTACTTATACTTGACTCGTTTTGGATAATGCCCTCCGACTCTGGGCAAGGGGGAAAGGATGGTGGAACAAGACGCGCAGGATACGCCGTTCCGTACGTTGCGCGCGTGTCAGCCACCGGTTGTGGTTGTTGTTCCACCTTTAAAGCTCAGAAGACTCACCAAGTGACTCACACGCCACGAAATCGCCAAGGGAATTACGCTGGGTCGTTGGAAGGGGATCGCTTTTTTGGCCGTGGTTGATGGAAAGGGCAAAGTTGATTGGGTGTGACTGCGGTGGAGGCGATGACATCGCCGAAGCGGCTAGGCCCTCAAACAGGAGGCAGATCTCCCCCCTTGCTTTTCACGTGACGCCTTTTGGTTCAAAATGAAAGCGAACTAAGGCTTTGAACGTGAAGGACAAGCTGTGTGTTGATCGGTGTCGTCATCGGCATCGCAAGGAAGCTTTTTGTTCGCCATCGGAGTTGGAAGTTGGTGCCTGGGACCTGGGCTTTTGAATTGGGATCGTCTCCTCGGAAAACCGTCCAGGATATACTTGGGTGATCACAATGTTGTGTGTAATCGCAGCGTGACAATCGAGGTTTATGTTGACTGGCAGATGGGGGACCAGGTGGCGAGGAAGGGACGGAAGGCGGATTTGTCGAACGTGGGGATTCAGGGCTCAGGGAGCACAGCGTAGGTGTCACGTGATGGGGAATGACCGAGCGCTCAAAGATTGCCTTACCCTATTATCGCTATTGATTACACGCTAACGCACCCCAGCAAGTTCGACTATAGTTGCACAATTATCTGGTGGTGGACGGTGCGGACGCAGACGGGAACGGAATAAGTATTTCGAAAGGTGGGGTCCTTCATCGGTTCGAGCATGATCCCGACGCCACGCAGGTAGTGAACAAGAGGGACAGGCGTTAAAAGAGACGGTATATTAATTGAGGATGAGACATAGTGGTAGAGGACTGTGAACAGGCTGGCTCTCAAGGACGAGCAGGCGAATCCGACAGGTCACGTGGCAGGTATTGACCCGAACCAGTACTTCCCAGCCGGCACGGGAGCCTCATTTTCAAGCCGCCAATAGCTGTGAGTAATCGACAGCAACCGGCTTGAGATTTTCAATGAACAAGACCGGTGAAGTTTCTAGGCATCTGCTGACCATCAGGCTCTATCGCTGCACCCTGACGGCGAAGTCGTTGGAAGATGGACTGGGAAAGGGCAACCAACGTTCCACTCCAACCCTCCGGCCAAGCCCTGCGTAGGTCTGAGACAAGTGTGCTAGTTTAGAAGCCGAGGACGACAAGTTGAGAGATATTCTGGGAGCGAAAGGTCGAAACAAGCCGCATGACGTGAATTTGGCTTTGGGGTGAGCTTGGCACCGTGCACGCAAACGACCGACACACACCTTTCGAGAAACACTCTCAGTGAAAGCGCTTATTTGAGGCAAACCTCCTGGCCTCTTGCTTTGCGAGATTCATTTGTGTAATTTTCAGTGCCTGGGTGGAGTTGCAGTTAGCATGAGGCCGACTCAGACGCGGGACCAAATTGCGAGAGCCCCGGAGCCGAAGGGGACCTGGACTGGAGCAGATTGTGCGGCTCGGGTGTGAACCACTTGAAGGGGCTGAGGTATTTTATGAGTGTCCCAAGTGACGTCGGTTCTGCGCCAGTGCTTGCCGCGATCAGCACAAGTAAGCAGGAACCCTCAAAGGTTTCGCACTGCAACCCCCCGAGCCACGAATGAGCCCTTTATCTCGGATGATAGTATGTGGATGCAATGTAATTTTTGGAACGAAAAGCGCATATCATTCTCATGCTTCATTTAAGAAAGTTGGCGATGTAGAAGCAGCGTTGGGTACTCGCGTCCAGCCTGCTCCCACAATGAAATTGCAAGCAATACACGTTTTCCCGGGGATCAAGAGACGCGCCCATCTCTCAAACAGCTTTTGGAAAAACCCGTGGGCCTGGCTGGCCTCGAAATTATTCCATCGAAGTTCGTCGTTCGGTCCCGCGGCGCCAAGCCACGCAAATTTCCATTCGGACCGCCGGACGTGTGCTTTGAAGGTCTGGAGTATTATAATAGCCCGAAACCAGTAATATTCATTGAGAAAATAGGATAATTTTGGATGTCGAGTTATCAAGACTCATGTCCGGGAAACTGTGAGTGGGCCCCGAATGTGGGTAAACAATGTGGGTAACACCGGTCTACCCGCGCTGTTCCGAGATCGAGCAGGAACAAGAGTTTCGCTACCCTCTTTTGTAATACGGAAATTAATCGTCCTAAGGTGCAGCAGTGACGGGTTTGGCGCTCAAGCTTGCAGGATATGGCTTCCCGGTGACCAGCTTTGTGCTACAACTGGGCAAGCCGAGCTGCACTTGCAATTGAGAGGTTGCGCCCCTCAACCCAACCAGCTGGGTCCATCTCTCCAAAGACGTTACAGGTGCTCTCGATCTCATATAGAGTCCTTGTTCTATCCCTCCCTATCTCCATCGCGTTATAGGGAGTGCATCCATTCCTTGATTGTCTCCGCCGGGCCCGCCTTCATGCGGTGTTGCTGCGGCACGAGTCTCAGGTACCGCAAAGTAATTTATTATGTACTGCTAACTTAGATTGCGACAGGGAAACGAAAACTGAAGTTCTACTCACGAATAATGGACCAATGAACATGGGATCGGTGGGTTCGGCCCCTTCAGCCAGATGGTTCCATGACGCAATGGATTTTCATTCGATCATCTAAAAGGTAGCCGCCCGTCGCGCCGAAACTTCGATGAGAGGCAAATATTCTATATTCGTACCGATCGAGCTAGAACTTCAATGTCGTTCCAGAGCATACTTTACACATAAAGGGGCTTGAGGCCAGCGTTTCCACGAATAACACGCGGCTCTCATTTACAAAGCTTTAGTAAATCAAGTTCGGGGAGAATGAAAGACCAGGTCTGAGAATTGATGATGATCCGTGGCTGAACTCCGTCCAGGAAGAGCATTTAAAATGGCCGATTCTTAACGCTCTCTTTGCAGTCTTCCTTCTTTACCCCGTCTCGACGTGAGCTGAGGCTCACCTCCAAGACCGCCCACCCACCGTACGCTTCATTTCCTCTCGTTGCTAGGGATACACTTGCGGGTACATTGCTGATGCTCTTGTCTCTCCATCTCCAAGTCGGACTGCCTCCACTCAGAGATTCAATGTCGCAGCGCGCAAATTCAACTGGAGAGCCACTCCCCGGCGGTACTCGGCACAATGGACGGACCACCAATAACAGCATCGAGTCTTATCGCAACAAGACCCGAGCGTTCAGGCGTCATGCAACTTTGCTGCTCTACCACTACCCAATCCGAGCTTATAATAACCTGGCAAATATTGTCCGCCAACGTCTCACGAGACAACGCACAGGTCAGACCGAAAGTGGAAGACCGTCGGCCAAGGAGAACGGGGTCGATCTTGTTATGTCTTGATATCTCTCCCCTACCGAATAACTGTCGTACCGCGTTAATGTGTATATTTTTATGACTGTGTGGCGTAGGGGAGCTCTTTGGGGGCACTTCCCGAGGGTTTTGGGTGTTTTGTTTGAGGGTGGTCGATCGGTGGAGGTCACGTAAAAAGTCCCCTTTTCAATTAGCCTTCCCCCCGACGGTCAGCCGCGACTCCCGCCGTCGCTGAGTCTGAGCCCTTCGCGACTTGTACCTCATAAATTGCTAGCCTGCTTAACTTCCATCGGTTCCTGCAGACAGACTCACGCTAAGCGCTCATTGAGAACTTCTGGAAGCCTAGCAAAGTTGACCGGCAGCTTGTACAACTCCTGTTGGTCGTCGAACGGGGGTCGCGGGCCTGCACTTGACCGCAGCATCCGATGCCGAAGCAGTATTGGGTGCGAAAGGACATTTTTTACGTGTCGTGATCCGTGGGCTTAGATCTAGAACAGGAAACGACGCGAGAACCGGGGGCGGGGAGCGGGAACGAGAAGCGCAAAGCGAATGGCATCTTCCGCTCGGGCAAAGAGATAACACCAGGGACCTCTGTGGGAAAGCTTAATGGCCATAGTATTAGGAAGCAACTTGAACTATGCGAACAGTGTCACTTTTACACATGCATTGCGATCGATTCGCCATACAGGACGGCAAAATACAAAAAGGAATTCACTTATGACTTCGGGTCATTGACCCCTGGGGTCGGGGACAATGTACGATGAGCTCACAAGCTTTTATCGGCCATTCTTTTTGGCATGATATAGATGAATCGTCCGATCGTCTTGCAGTTCGAGTCGGTAGGTTGGACCACACAAGTGATGGTAATTCAAATGGCCACCCAAGGGCCCGAATCGGACTTACAACGACTACCGAGCAGTCATTCGGGTTCATGAGAAGTTCTTTCGATGAGAGGAAGAAATATGAGGGGCCCACTCGCTGTTCTCGTAAGGTGGCCGAACGCCACGCAGGGAACCGACAGATGGAACGCCCATAAGCTACACCGGTGCAATAATTTAGGGTAGAGAGTGCTAGACCATAAGGGTAGACTAAGCAGAAGTGCCGAGGGGAAGCAGACTTTCAATTCACTCTCGGATCCGGTGTGGGAAACACCGTAAGTTCGCCGTCCATAATGAGCGACCGACGACCGATGCATTGGGATGTTGCTACGCACCTGTTAATTGTCAGGTCCTGCTACACTGCTCCTCTCTGGTCCTGCTGTCTAACCCAGCTTCTAATTATCCACTAGTCTAGAATGCGTTGTTGGTGGTGTCGTCATTTGAATTGCAAGGAACCGTTTGTTCGTCATCGGAGTTGGAAGTCGGTCCCTGAGACCGAGGGCTTGCAGTGCAAACCTTTTGGATTGGGAAATTTTGGAAAGAGTTCATTTCTATATTTGGGTGGGATTGAGTCTAAAAACGAGGCTATCAGGTGTTGTCGTCGGCTGCCGAACTGAGACACAGGACCACTGAAGCGCGGACTTTGAACGTGGAATAAAAAGGCTTGGCAACGACGTGACACCCTGAACTGTACGTCATCGACTTGTGCCCAAAATGTTGGGTCCCTTGATACCTCTTTAGGCTTGGTAGAATTCAGAATGGCAAGGAGAGAAGCGGGTATTGAATCCTGAACAAGTATTTCGGCAACGACGACGAGTTTGGGAACGATCGGGTCCGTGGCCAATCGGCTAGCCCCAACAGACTCCGCTACAATGCTGGTCCAGGAGCAGCATGCAGTCCGGTAAGTGCAAAATTTTCCTCCTTTGGAAGACTCTTGTTATCCATTCTCACTTTGGAAGGGTTTTGCACGGACTCGGGTGATTCCTGTCCAGGGGTCTTCCCCACTTCTTCCATGGTTACCAGGATCGACACCCTCTCCAACCCCCAACGGATCACGGACCAAGATTCAACTATGCAAAAACCGCGGAAGGAAGTAAAGTTCTCACCTAGAATCGATCCTGCGGGCGCGTGTTGCGTACGTGGGGCCCCCGCTCTATTCAGATGAAGGCATGGCGCAGTTGGAACTTTCGACGAAGCCGGAACGCAATCTCGTTGCCCAGTCGGAAAACACGCGGAACGAGGTGGTGCGGTAATTGAAGTGCATGACGTACAGAGTGAGCGGGGAGCAAATTCGGCAATCACAGTACCCGGCGGGATGGCCGATTTGGGCCCCGACCACTCAGGATGACCACTCTCCCAGCTTAGACCAGAGAGACCAGCTGAAAAAGTCTTACCAACAAAAGTAAAAACTGACGCTAAAAGAGTGGAGATGGAGGACGGAGAAAGGCGAGGTTCCTCGGCATTTGCTATCTACTGGTGACCGCCACTCCACGCCATGTCAATACCGTAGGAACCTTGACTGAATACGGACATCAACACTGGGATTCAGCCTCCATCTTACGCCCACCGTTAGCCAGAGCCTTATACGCCAGTCCAGACACGGAAGTAGAGGATTAGGAGGGGCTCCGGAACCTCCACCAAGCCACAGAGCATGGCCTACGGTGCTGGTAAGAAGTTCGGCCACTGCTGAGCACTTTGCTCATGATTGAAGTTACAAGGCATATGGCCCATCTTGATCTTCTCCTTTCGAAGGACATCTTGAGATCGTTCCGAGAGATCGTTGGGCTCCAGCGTCAAGTGAACGCGTCGGTCAATTGTATTCTGGGGCACAGCGCCGGAAAGTATGAGCCAGAGGCTCCAGAGCTCAATGGGAGCTAAGAAGGAAGCATTCTGACGGCTGCGCGATAGGTATTTGAGAAGTCCTTGGTCATTTTGGTGGGGAGAGTAACGCTGGCCAGGTTCCCTGCCCGGACACAACTATTATTGTCGAGCACCGCAAGCTTGGGATGAGGCCGGGTCCGTATGGGAGCTCCATATCATGCTTAGGGAGAAGATTGTTATCATCATACCTCTAGCTTACGGTCCTGATTAACTAATACTGTCGGAAAGTGGTGGCGCCAAGAATCCCGGCCGTCAGTCCCCAACCCAATCGCAAGCAAAACACATTTGCAAGGGGCTTAGGATGCCAACTAGGTGAGAGAGCGGGTCTCGAAAGCCCCAGGAGCTGTCATTGCTTCATGATCGGGGATAGCACCAGCATTTGGACCACCAAACAGTGTTTGATACAGAACTGAAGCCTGCGCCCGCCGCCAGGTTAACCTGACCCACAATCCGGCCGCCGCCAATTAGTGCTGGAATTATTTCTGACCGATTACACAGACTACAAGCTGCTCACACGCCAACGAAAGAGGGGATTCCGGAGCGCGACTCCTTGTCATCGTGGAAAAACCAGCCACCCCAATGAATGCAAAGTCTAGATAGCAGCAGAGCCAGAGGGCCTTTGTTTCTTCCGCTCCTCGTCTCTATTGCCTGGATAACGTGTATTCTCCGTGTGTCCGCCTCCCTGGCGGACACCGCCATCCTAACGTGCCAGCGCATAAAAGTAGAATGCCGAAGTCGGTTTCCTCGGAGCCAAAGCAGTAGCCCGTGCGCATAAAAGGCGGGAACCACGTATTTTGCATTCTTAATCGGAAAGGGTTGATACACAGCCGATCATGCAAATACTAGGCGATCATCACCCCGGCGCTTGTGCCCGAGGCAAATATAAGGATTAGTTACTAGATGACACGATTTTCTACTTTTTCATTACTGTCACTTACCCAAAGGGCTAGGGGTAAGCGTCCCCATGAGCACCATGCGGCTGCCTCGAATATAGTATTGGAAACAGCGTCTACAGTAAATGAAGTTCCAATACTTAGGATCATTGGGCGTGTATATGCACTTTTCCTCTCGAGTACATTTAAGCCGACTGAATCTTACAGCGCTGCAGTGTTCCTAATTCTCCATTTCGAAGTAAGCTGGCACTCGCCCTCAAGTTTGCCCATTCTTCATACGGATCCGTCCAGTTCGTAGCTTTGACATGTGGATTGGGAGCATATGGTTTATGATGTTTCCGCTCTTTTCCTTAGCCAAATCACCATCGCCTAGAGAGACAAATGGCACGCCCGAGTCCATACGCCAACTCAACCATAGAGAGATACACGCTATCTTTCCCCCGCGTGGTCCAGAATGGATGCACCACCAATACCAATCACCCATTCGGGGTCCGTCGCAATCAAGCACAAAGTCTGCGGAATTGCGCGATTTCGTTGCTCTACCGGTATCCAGTTCAAGCCTATCATCGACTCGCGGGTATTGCTTGCAATCGCCTCGCAAAAGGCTGGTCGGTCCAAGATAAAAGATCGAGCACGAAGCAGGAATTTAGATCGATTTGATTCCTTCTCTTTCTAAATACACTGTATCATCGGGATATTACGCCAGCTCTACGGAGTAAAGCGAAGTTAGAGATCGTCTTTGTTGGACTGCAAACAATCTTAAGATGCTGGTCATGAACGCCCTGAGCTACCGAACCCTACGTAAGCACAACAGTGTTGGCCATAAATTATCCTTCGCTTTTCCCACCGAGACCAGTTTCAATCGTCCCTGGTAACATCCTCCTCTCTCTTTGCAAGAAACCCATGTCTTTTCGTAATCACAGCCGAAACTCTGATAAATTGTCCTCTAATTGAGATTTTGAGGTTTCTATGTTGGCCATGCCTCTCGACTGCTTCACCCGTAGCAAGGCTGAAGGGCTCATCGAACCAACTATGGCATGCCCCTGATAGAAAGCAACATTCTAAAAGAAGAGGGAGATATCGCCCGAGCATAGCAATGACAATCTAGCGACGGTTCGCACCCGCCTTATTCTCAATTGGTCAGTCCAGAGATGAAATTAGGAAGCCAATGCGGGAGAAGTCCAGGCACGAGAAGCACCACAGAGAACATCTTAGTCGAAAAGCTCAATTTATGGAAAGGTTCCCCCTTCCAAAAATTTCCTCGGCGATTGAAGCTAGGGACTGTCATGGGTTGGGTTGCGCCCGTGTGCACACGCGATCCACACCCACCGAACCTAGGACCCGACCTGTACCTGGACAAAACAACCAGGTGCAGGTCAGGTGGAGCTCAA